>CAUYQU010086919.1:0-40296 GCA_963574635.1 Cheracebus regulus
GGTTTCTTTGCATTGCATTAGAACATGTTCTTTTAGCTTAGAGAAGTTTGTTATTACCCACATTCTGAAACCTGTTTCTGTCAATTCATCAGACTCATTCTCCATCCAGCCTTGTTCCCTTGCTGGTGAGGAGTTGTGATCCCTTGGAGGAAAAGAGATTTTCTGGTTTTGGATGTTTTCATCCTTTTTGTGCTAGTTTCTTCCCATCTTTGTGGATTTATCTACCTGTAGTCTTTGTAGTTGGTGACTTTCGGATGGGGTCTCTGAGTGGACATCCTTTTTGTTGATGATGAAGTTATTTCTTTCTGTTTTTTAGTTTTCCTTCTAACAGTCAGGCCTCTCTGCTGTAGGACTGCTGAGGTCCACTCTAGACCCTGCGTGCCTGGAAATTACCTGTGGCGACTGCATAACAGTAAGGGTTGCTGCCAGTTTCTTCTTCCGTTATCTTTGTCCTAGAAGGATACCCACCAGATGTCAACGTGAGCTCTCCTTTATGAGGTATCTCTTTGGATATATAGGGGTCAGGGAACTGCTTGAGGAGACAGTCTGTCCCTTATAGGAGCTCAAGTGCTGAGCTGTGAGCTCCATTGTTCCATTCATTGCTGCTGGGCAGGTATGTTTAAGTCTGCTGCAGTGGAACTCATAACTGCCTTTTTTCACCAGGTGCTCTATCCTGGGAAGGTGGGGCTTTACTTATAAGTTCCTGACATAATGCTGCCTTTTTTCAGAGGTGCCCTGCCCAGTGAGGAGGTAGCCTAGTTACAGTCTGCCAGCAGAGGCGTTGCTGAGCTGCTGTGGGCTCTGCCCAGCTGCTGTGTGAACCTTCTTGTGGTTTTGTTTATAGAGGTATAGATAGAACTACCTCGGTAATGGCAGTCTGCCTCAGTAATGGCAGACTGTCTCTGTAATGGTGGACTGTCTCGGTAATGGCAAATTGCCTTGGTAATGGCAGACTGCCTTGGTAATGCCAAACTGCCTCAATAATGGCAAACTGCCTCAGTAGTGGTGGACTGCCTTGGTAATGGCGGAGCCCTTCCCCCCACAGAGCTGGAACATCCCAGGTCCAGCTGAGCTTGCTGTGAAACTCTCAATCCAGAGCATTTCAGATTGCTGGTCTTTGTGGGGGTGGGACCCGCCAAGCCAGATCACCTGACTCCCTGTTTCAGCCCACTTTGTTTCAGTTAAATGAGCAACTCTATCTCCAAGGCATTCCAGGTGCCAGTTGAAATGGTTGCCCAGGTTTGTGTGAGTTTTTGTGCGGAGACCTGCTGTACCAGCTGAAACAGCCATACTGGAGACTCATGGCACTTTTCCACCCAGGAATCTCCTGGTCTGTGGGCAGTAAAATCTCATTTGGAAATGTGGTGATCACTCACCCTCTGCATTCTTGCTGGGAACTGCACTCCAGAGCTGTTCCTGTTAGGCCATCTTGGATCTTCAATTCTTTCAAATCTTAACACTGTAATGTCTTCATAAACTGGTAGGGTAGGTCTCATCTATTTGTGCTTCTATTTCAAATTTTACTTACTTTTATGTGGACCTTTAAACTTTCATGTAAATATTATGGTGACATATTTTCCTTTCTCAAAAAAAAATTCAACTGGAATTTTTACTGAAATTGTCTTGGATTCATACTTTGCTTTGGGGAAAGCCAGCATGTTTATAATACAAACACGTCCCATCCAAGATCATGGGTTGTCTCTCCATTGAACTTTCTGTGTCACTCACTAAAACTATTTTTTTCAGCTCTCAGCTCCTCCCATTTGACAGACAGCTGCATCTTCTCTCGCATTGCCAGCCACATCCCTGAGAGTGATGATAGGCATCTTTACATCATTTACAATTTCAGAGAAAATATTAAAATTCCCCTGATCTGTATAATGTTTAACATAACTTTTAAAGTAGACAACTTTAACAAGTTGAAGAAATTCCTTTATATTTCCAGTTAAGTTTTATTGTACATATGTGTTGAATTGATCAAGAACTTTTTCTGAATCAATTCAGATAATCCTGCATTTTATACTTTACTCTTAGTTGATGTAATAAATTCTGTTGATATATTTATAATTGTGTATCATCTTGCATTCATGAGTAAGTCTTATTTAATTACTGTGTCTTTTTATCATACTGTTGGATTTTCTTAGCTATATCTTATTTAAGATATTTACATTTATGTTCAAAATGAACCATGCCTATAAATTTTGGGGTGGATTGGCCTTATCTAATTATAGAATGAAAATTAGGACCAGGTGTGGTAGCTCACACCAGTAATCTTAATATTTTTGGAGACAGAAGCAGGTGAATTGCTTGAGTCTAGGAGTTTGAGACCAGCCTGGGTAACACAGTGAGACCCTATCTCTACAAAAAATAAAAAAAATTAGTCAGGCATGATGGTGTGTGCCTGTTGTCCCAGCTACTCAGGAGGCTGAGAGATAGGAAGATCACTTGAGCTTGGAAGGTAGAGGCTGCAGTGACCTCTGATCATACCACTGCCCTCCAGCCTAGGTGACAGGGTGAGATCCTGTCTCAAAAAAGTGCAGTTTTTGGCCTTTTTAAAATATTTGTAGGGAAATAACTTATATAAAATAGGAATTAATTATTTCTTAAAAGTTTGTAGAACTTATTAATAAAACCATTTGAGCTTTAGAGACTTAGTGAGGAAAAAGATATTTTTAGTGTTACATTTATATGTATGTACTGGGTGCCAATTAAAAATATGGTTAAAACCATTTCAAAGACCCTGGTTAAGGGAGTGAACAAAGCACTTAGTTTGGGCATAACTTGTTTTTAGGATGTGATTTCTCCTCCACCGCTCACTTCCCACCCTCTTCTTCACATTCCCTGAGTGAGTCACAGTGCCTGGCACTTAGTAGATGCTTTTTGGTGGAACTGATCAAATTTGGGTACCTATTATCATTTACCTCCTTCCTAGCCCAGAAGCCTAAGGGAGACCTACCTGCTTCCTCTCACGCTAAATAGGCACCAAGTGTTCTATCCAATACAAATTGTCCTTTAGTGCCTTAAACATGAAGTATTAGAAATAAACTATGGTAACAATATTAGGGAGTCCACCATGACCACGGCCCATGGGAAATTTTTCAGCCAATTCTGTCTATCCCAGCTTGGCCAGGGGATGGAACTTTGGGCCCCCATGTCTCCACAAGCTGCCCAAGTGCCAGCCTCTGCCCAAGGGTCTTACTTACAAGTATTCTATCTACGGAGGGAAAGGACTTACAGGTGATGTGGGGTTGGGCCACCCACACTAAGGCCACTGAACCACTTGCTGGTCGTTGGGAACAGAAATCCTGTAAGTCAAGAACACAGCTCCCTCTTTCTCTCTGTGGCTCATTTCTCAGCCCTGTGTCTGTTTGTTGTTATTGTTTTTGTTTGCTTGTTTTTGTAGTTTGGGGTTCCCCCACCCCACATATCAGAACAACTTAATCTTTGAGGCAAAACTAGCTCAGCAGCCAGGCTTCTGAGTCTTTGCGACTCACATTTGGGTTAAAGAGTCTTTGGAACTTCATTTTCAGTTTGATGTCAGCTAGAGGTTCTTATCAGATACCAACAAAAGATAAGAGGAAGAAGACAATAGAAAACAGAGAGGCTAATACTCAAGAGATGCAGCCCTGCCACACATCCACACTCACGTGTACCCACGTACTCCGGGATTATCCTCCTGGTAAGTGAATGGACAATCAAATGCTCTGCCTATGGGATAGCCTTACTCTGTCTGTGAAATAACCCTTCTCTGCCTATGGTGTAGCCCTGCTCCGCCTGTGCGGTAGCCCTGCTCTGTGGAACAGCCATTTTGCTGTACACTGTTGCCCTGATAAACTTTCTTTTACTGCCATCTTGCTCTTAAATTCTTTTCTGAGTGAAGCCAAGCACTCTCTCAGGCTAAGCCCCAGTTCTGTGTCCACCTGTCTTACATGAGTACCCATGGGGCTTGCCACTTGTACTCATGGACATGTGGCAGGACTCCCCTGAGACCACAAAACGCAATGTCTATCTGCTTTGGAGTCTGACAGCTAATGAATACATGTGGGGCAGAATTGAGTCTTAGCTTTTTAAGTTATAACAGTGTGCTTGGTGACAGGTTGTAGAAGACACTCATCTCTAGCTACTGGTGATTGACAATGTTACTCACAGAACCTGAAAGCTGTTTGCTAACCCGTGCTTCCTACCACCCAATCCAGAACCCTCGCAAAACCAGCTGAACCAAGGATTGGTGCCTGAACCAAAGGCAGACCTCTACACAGGGGTCTAGGGCCAAATTACCCAGAGTGGCCACCACTGAACTCTTTCCCTGGGAATAAGTAGGAGATGTACAAAGGCAGTGGCCAGGAGTGACGTAATGCAGGGAGAGGGCAAGTAGCGGGACTCAGGAGGCAGAGCAAAGAGAAAGCATCACGGGGGAGCAGGAGGCACAGGAGACAACCAGGGGTCCCCCTGGACCCCAAGGGCGTCTCAGGACTGTGGGGTGAGCAGCCAGCAGAACAGAATGTCTGAGGCCCAGACGGTATGGTCATGGTGGCTGCCCCACTGCCTGACTTCTGGCCCATAGGTCAAAAACATTAAGAAATACTGGTGAGGACATGTTGAAAACCTGCAAACCCTGCCATGCATTGTGAAGACAAGAAAGATACCAATGGATTTGTTAGCTAATGACATACTTTTAGCAGACCTCTCTCACTTATTAAATAAGAAAGCATTCTTTCCTGGAAGCTGTTTCTGTGTTAAGCAGAATCCAACATTCTGCTTAAGATCTAATTAGAGCTCTTACCAAGATCTTCATATGGATGTTTTAGGAAATAAGAGTCAAATGGCAGAAAGCTTTAAATATCAAAGTTTTGGGGACAGGAGAGATTGGAGAACATGATGATGAATTAATTCAGTTGTTGCACAAACATGTGGCTGCCCCATATGAGGGGCATTCTAGGTGATAAAAGCAGTGCACCATGGTGTCTTTTCTCAAACTGCTGGAAATGCAGTAGAGCTGACAGTCTTCTACAAAATTTCCATGATGAAGGGCGGTATGGGATATAATAGAGGCATGAACAAAACATTTAAATGTAGATAATGTCATGTGAATGTGCTTATATACATCTGTCTTTACTCAGAAAAAAGAGTCCTTTCCTAAGCTCCTTGTAATTCACCTTTCTGTGTTGCTTTAATAAGAGTTGCTGCTGTTGAAACTTTTGATTGACCAAGATTTCAGAGGGGCTGTTGACTTTCCTTTGTGTTTCCCATCCATTAGATGTGTATTACGATCAATGAGCAGACCAAAGAAGGTTCAAACTAAAGTTTTGTTATTAACGTGAGACACAACATTGATAAGGATGGTTTTCAGCATAAATAAATATCTACTAGTATGTATTAGGTAACTGACATACTCATGAAAAGTGCCTAATAAGGTCTGGCTCTGTGTCCCCACCCAAATATCATCTTGAACTGTAATCTGAAATGCAATGCCCACGTGTTGGGGGAGGGACCCTGTGGGAGGTGATTAGGTAGCTCCCGGGGTGGTTCCCCCATGCTGTTCTCATGATAGTGACTGAGTTCTTATGAGTCTGATGGTTTTATAAGGGGCTTTTCTCCCCTTTGCTCTACACACTTTTCTCTCCTGCCACCATGTGAACAAGGACATGTTTGCTTCCCTTTCCACCATGATTTTAAGTTTCCTGAAACCTCCCCAGCCATGCAGAACTGTGAGTCAACTAAACCTCTTTCCTTTATAAATTACCCAGTCTTGGGCAGTTCTTTATAGCAGCATGATAACAGACTAATACAGTGCCTACCCCAGGATGGAGCCAGCTCAGAGGAAAATCAGACACAAATGACAGAACCAGAGAGAGTCTTTTTTATTTGAACAATTGTTTAAATTCTTATGTCCAGTCATGCTACAAAAGCTAATAAACTGAGATTGATCTGTGCTCATTTTTATTTGTGCAGTCCTTGTACTGTAATATCCTTAGGACCATTCCTGTTATAAAGGAAACTATTGGAAAGCTTTTCATCATATCTGCTACTCTCTAGAATAGTATACAGGGCCTAATAATTTTCCTTACATTTTGGAAGTTATTTGCATAAAACTAGTATTGATGCATTTTTAAAATTTCTTCTATGATTGATTATAAGTACAAAGACTAGGCAAGATTTTTTCTGAAGTGGAGCACTTTTGAGGGTAAAAATGAGTGCTAACCAGGTAGATGCAAAGAAAACAAATATCAAACAATATACTTCTAGACAAACCAGGGGATATTGTGGGTTTTGGCATGAAAAGAGTCAGCTGCTGCTCTGTAATCTGTTCTGTCTCTCAGAGACCCATGGAAGGCAAAGAAAAATTGAAGAAATCATCTGGTCAAATTTAGTAAATGCATAAATCAGATTTCTTCATGGTGTTTACTGGGGGAAAGAAAATGGAGCTTCTTCAATTATAAAATGCTGTTAGCAGGCTGTTCCTGGTCTACCTAGGTTGCATACAATAAGCAAGCACAGGATTTATAGATTTATAGTGCAACAGGGCCCTGGAAAATGTCAATGTCAAATCTGTAACTATCATAGTATAAAATGGAGATATAGTCATGATTGAAATGCTTTCTTTGTGAAAGCAATGCCCAGCATGTGACTAGAGCTTTACATGATAAATACTGGCAATCAAGAACTTGTGATCACACTGGTGGTCTCAGTACTCTTGCTTCAACAGGGTCTTGTGATTACCTGTGCCTTTTGAATCATTAGTAAAGCTTCACAAGGGTACAATTTATGATTTTTTGTAACTCTGATTTGATAATTTGATCTAATTTTCTAATTTTTTAATTAGGGAATTGTGCAGAATATATGCTTATTTTTTTTTTAATCTCTTCTCTACTTTTGCTTATATAGCCATCCTTAATCCTAAAATAATGTATTTGAGTCTTTCTTATTTCCTGGATTCCCTTTGCCTTTAGAGTTCTGCCTGCCACAATTGCATACATAATGCCACAGATGTAATGCCATTTTCACCCATAAATACTTCAGTGTGTATTTTCTAAAAGCAAGTATATTATCTTATGTAACCACAGAGCAATGATTAAAATCAAGAATTAACCTTGATAGAGTACTGGAATCTAATCGACAAACCTCTTCCAAATGTTGCCAGGTGTTCCACTAACTCTCTCTACAGAGAAAGTAACAACAGGCAGGCTTCCAGTCCAGGCTGCAGCCCAGGAGCTCATGCTGTACTTGGCTGCCTTGTCTCTTCAGCCTCCTTTAATTAGGAACATCTCCTTGGTCTTTCTTTGTCTTTCACAATCTTGATTTTTGAAAGAGTGTATGGCCTATGCAGTTTTTCAAAAGACACTTCTTAAACAATGTGCTGGACTTGAAGGAGAGTTTACCTAGGGTCAGTTTCATTAGAACCATTCACTCCTATTGAAAGAGAATGTCCTACAAATGACAGGCATAAATAACAATGATAAAAGCAAAATATTAAAATTATACAATCAAAAAATATATTCAAGTTTTTTATTTTTGTTTGCTTTGTTTACTGTTAAACATTAAGATCAAAGTAACTTCCTGAAATATCAACATAAAACTATGAGTAACCATGTCACTATGAAGAAAAAAGTGTATTTCTAAGAACCAGTTTTTCTTCTCAGCTCATTTTTATTTGATGTTGATCAAAACATAGAGTTGACAACTTAGAAGATAAAAGAAAATGTTATATCTGAACACATACACACCAGTTACTTGATGTTTAATAGAGTAATGGGACAGGCATTGGGGGACAATCAAAAACTAGGAAAAAACAGTCAGAAGATGATGCAACCAACTGAAGGTGTCCCAGCAGTGAATATCCTACTCTCCACGCACACCCAGTTCTGAAAAAAAAATAGCGAGTTTTCCATTTGCATGTGTCGTGGTGCTTTGGGTTTTTACTAGACACTTTTGCCTAGCGTGGAGTATAGCAATCTTATCTGCATTCCCTGTTTCCACAGGTGTTTCCTGGAGTGGATGGTTTGATCCTACTGGAATTCAATCTAACTTAACTGATACCTCCTCAGGCTGTCATTGGTTTCTTATGTGGCTCATTCTTTTCATAGTCAATCCCACCATAAAACCATCTTGCCCACCACCTTCAAGTCAACAGGATCATGGTTTTCCATCCTATCTCCCTTGTTTGGCTTAGTGCCCACACCCCACATCACAGGAGTCTCCCAAGAAGCTCCTTCACTGCGAGACTCCCTGGACGCACAGTAGCCCACACAGGATCCACACCAGGGATGCAGAAAGCAGGGCGGTGGCTCCTGTGCGCTTTCCAATGTGTTTGTATATTTATTGCACTTTTCTTTCTAGTGTATCGGATGCTAAAAATGTCTGTTTCTTGAAGGCTGAAATATTTCCATGGCTGTAGCCACTTTGGGGGTATACGTGTGTGCCTACATCACCATCCTTATTCGTTACATTATTTAGACCCTCAATCAGTTAGTTTATCTCTGTCTCCCAGAGTGTGGGAGGAGCGCCAAATGCACCAGCACACTGCAGTGTGTTTCTGCTTTGCTCCATCTTCGTGAAGGAGCCCTTTCAATGCACATTCAACTTCTTTTCCATTCAGGAAACTCTTGTTATGACTCCCTCAAATTCCTTTGATTTTGTTTTCTTTGTTAAGTTGGTTTTTCTCTCTATGCCCACGTTTATTAACTAACCTCTCATCTTTCCACTTGCTCTGGATACCCGCGAGCTTTCCAAGGGCACCCTCTGTGGTCCCGACTCGCCGTCCCGCGGTGTCCGTCACCTCACTGCTTCCAGCACGCAGGCAAGTCTGTGATCTTGCTTTCAGCTGCTGTAACCCTTTCTCAGGAGTTCATTGCAGACTCTAAAATCTGGCATTTTATTTTTACTTCATTGTCTTTCTTTTTAACTAAGTTTGTTCTGTCCAACTTCCTTGATCTTGACTCAAATGGCATTTGTCTTCGCGTATATACAATACAAAACACTTAAAATATTTTAAAAATATTTCTGTAGAATCTTGGAGTACATCATTTTTAGATATGTCTATACTTTACCTTTCAGCCACACACACACACACACACACACACACACACACACACGCACACACACACACACACCCCTGAATCCCGTTGCCAGTGAAATCACCTTCTCTGTGCACACCCAGCAGGCAGGTGGCTGTGCAGAGCCAATGCCTGGCTTCTTCCCACATCACCGGGTGCAGCCCTGCTGCTCGCACTCACGCAGTCCTGGAATGCTGCACCAGGGGTACCTTGAGAACGCATGCCCCGAGAGGGGTTGTCAGGAGCAGAAGTGGTGACAGAACTCAGCATCTTTATTCCTTTTCAACTGGCCTCTTTCTTGAAGTAAGGCTTCTTAATCGGCTTCCATCTACTTGACAATTATCAAAGATTTCTTGCTGACCCTAAGCCGAGGTCATCTGCCATCTGTCACCTGGGCAGGGTGCCCTTGCACTTGTCACAGAGAGGGGCTGGGCTTGTGAGAGTGTCATGCATGTCTTTCTGGGACCCCCATCGAGGGATGTGAGGACACGTTCATTCAATACTCACCTCTTTCCTGCTGTTTTCTATCCTCCATTCAGGCTATCATGCTTTTGGCTAACCAGGGACAGGTGGAGGAGCATATTCTCCCAGGTGCTCAGCTGATGCCCCTGGAGACCATCGGGCTTTGGAAGCAGGGGACGGCCCCTGAGGAGATTTCCAGTCACGAGTCCCACTGTGTCGGAGGTGCCAGAAGACCCCTCCTGCCCTCATGATGCCCTCATGATGGGTTATTATCACAGAAGGCGTAGTCAGATGTATGGGTATAGTTTTTAAATTCTATTTTATTTCTGAAGAAAGGAAAACAAAGCCATCAATTACGGGGTTCATAAACAAGTCCCCAGAAAGGAATCTGGCCAAGAGATTCCCAAATTGTTACTTTAAGTCTTCATCTTTATCCATATCTTTTTCTAGAAATTGAGAACTCTCTGCTGTTAGCCTGGTAACATGTTCAACCCCAGAACAAGTGTGGTTTCCTTTCATTCAGGAGCTAAATCATTTAGCAAACTGATACATAACATGAACAGAAGCTGCTGTCTGGGGCTAAGAGGCGTAATACCCCTCAGGTCCTGAAACTGCTCTGGACATGGGTCTAAGTGACCCAGAACTTACAGCCTGAGTGCCGGGGTTCAGTCGTCAAGATGCCTGAAGGCTTGTGGAGGGCCTCAGTCTCTTCTTGCACATTGCTTTTTTAAGCAAGAATCACTGGTATCAGCGCCAAAGCTGAGCAAATGTCTACTCAACTTTGAATTAAAACTGAACTCAGAGGCCGGGCGCGGTGACTCACACCTGTAATCCCAGAACTTTGGGAGGTCGAGGCAGGTGAGTCACCTGAGGTCAGGAGTTCGAGATCAGCCTGGCCAACAAGGAGAAACCCCATCTCTACTAAAAATATAAAAATTAGCTGGGCGTGCTCCCAGCTACTCGGGAGGCTGAGACAGGAGAATCTCTTGAATCAGCGAGTGGAGGTTGCAGTGAGCCAAGAACATACCACTGCTCTCCAGCTTGGACAATGGAGTAAGACTCCACCTCGAAAAAAAAAAAAAAAAAAAAGAACTCAGAGAGCATGGCTGCCTCTGGAAGGGAGAGATCTGGCAGGCCACTCTGTCCAGTCTCGAATGACAGGGATCAAGCTCATGCTATCCTCATGTCCCCAAATTCTTGCCCGGTTCTCTTTCTACCAAGTCATAAAACAGAACTCTTCTGTAATTTTTCCACATTTTTCACTATAAAATAGTGGCTATCTACATGCCTGCTTCATGTAATTTTCTAGAAGTGCCTGATATCTACAAAATTTTTAGGATTTTGACACAAACTAAAAATTCCAACAATGCCATTATTTTAAAAATAAGTCATTTCCTTGTTTTTTCTTCTTTACCTAGAAAGTGATCTCAGATATGCATTCTTAAGCAATTTCTAAATGCATCTATGTAGTACTATGAAGTGCTGTCAATCTGAGGACATTTATTAAAATCATAAATGCATAAGTTTGTAAAAGCTAAACATTTCAATCACCAAGCACTTTTCCTTGCAAATTTTTCTAAGCAAAACATCTGGAGCTGAAATAACCAGAATCACATGTACTTCCAAATTTTGTAAACATCTCCAATTTCCTGGATTTCTTCTCCTCTAATATTTGAGAACCAACCCTTTATGAGAACACAAGAAAATGCTGAATGTGGCAGGCATGCAAGTGGTCTCAGCTTACAGCTTTTAACCTGAGTATATTTCAGTACCGTATGGAAATAACTAGTTAACAAATATTACACACTCTACAACTTCAGCATTTGCACACGTAAGGAATCAGAACTAACCTTTGAAGCTCCTGGGACACTCCTGGCTATTGAGTAATTTATTGCACCAAAAGCATCCACACAGCCAAGAGCAATTTATTGAACCAGAAATCCAGAGGCTGTTTATTAACATTTATTATGAATTTCTACTATAATAGAGACATTTTAAAGGCTTTTTTGGTCACGTGGCTCACAATTTCAGTGGTATGCAAAGCAAATAACATACAACCGCAGTTGGATTTTTGGTTAGGTGGAAGGCATGACTTTTTGTGTGTCAGTATAGGTATGGACATGGTATGGAATTTCTCTGGGATAGTCTAGGTGGAGCTGCTACAAGATGTGGCAGAGTGACAAATGAGAAGCCAACAGCTGCCATTAGTAGTAGAAAAAGAACACTCACTTCTCAGTTACATAACAAATACATCATGTGTAAACTACATTCAGCAAAAACTATGATCACTCAATCGGTCACCCTACGGTGATGGGATGCCTGGGGTGTTTCTTTTCTGACCGGAAACCTCTGTGGCTGGTGGCACCTTTGCTTGAGTTTTGCCAAGACCCACTGGGCTCGTCCCACCCACTTGGCCTGGCAGGCTGTGCTCAGCTCACACTACCAGCCTGGGTCCCACACCTGCCGAGAGCAAGCAAGGCGTGGAGCAGTATCCACGAGCAGGTGCACATGGGGTCTGGCCACTGCACAGAGTCAGGCAGCGCCAGGTGCTGGCATGAGTGTCAGCTCTCTGCAAGGCTGCAGCTGGACTAGGTGCACGACAAGCAGCTTCCACAGGTGCTACTAGGGAATGCAGTGGTGCCCAGAAGCCAGGAGACTCTAGGAACAGCAGGGCCCCAAAGAGGGAGTCACAGCCCTGGCTCAGGGAACTCCCAGGTCTAGGCTTCCTGAGGGGCCACAGCTCTTCTCTCCTTTTCTTCACCTACAGTGTGGTGAGCAAGGGGCGTGCGTCACCCTGTTTGAGTTATAGCTCTTTCAGCCCTGCCATTTGGCAAGTCCCAAGTTCCTGTTCTGCCTCTAGGAAGAATTAGGGATGCAGACAAGTGGAGGGTGAGCAAGGTGAAGAGGAGCTTTAATGAGTTACAGAACAGCTCAGAGGAGACCCTGAAGAGGATAGCTCCCCTCTGCAGCTGGTCATTCCAACGTCTGTTCAGTTGTGGCTGATCCTGGGGCTTTTATGGGCATCAGAGGGGAGGAAGTCCTTGCTGATTGCTCTGTGGGCAGCCATGGGCAGTCCAGAAAAAGCAGCACAAGTTTTCACTCCAGTCTGCAGGACTGACAGCCCAGCCCCCAGCCTTCTGGCTCCCCCTGGCCCGAAGGTGGAGCTTCACCAGGGCCCTGCCCCCTTCCACCCAGGAACTTGTCTGTCTCTTGCCACTTCTCATGGCCCCCAGGCTGTAGGTACCAAGGGGCACCTGCAGGCCAGTGTCAAGCTGCCCTTTGCACCCCCTCAGCTTCCCTCCTATGCTCACTGGCACCCGAAATGCCCAAGAGGGCTGAGGAGAGGGGGCTGGTGGGTCGGCACTGCCCTGAGCACGTGCACACTGGCCAGGCTGTGACAGTGCCCGGGCCCAGCACCGACTTTGCTCCAAGATCAGAGTAGGCGCTGATAGCAGGGAGAAGCCAGGCAGTGGGATCAGACATTTCCAAGCCTGTGAGGGCAGCAGGGGCTTTCCTGAGCCCCCAAGACTGCAGGGATGCCTGGGTCCACAGCTGCGATTTGGGCAGCTGCAGCTGTGCCTCAGGTCTGTAGCTAGGACTTGAGCAGCTGCAGCTGCACCCAGGGAGTTCCTGCTCCACCAACTTGGAAGAGGTGGGGCTCCCACTTGTCTCTGGCTCCTGCTGGCTCCACGGAGTGTGCAGCCCTGGCTGTGCCTCTCTGCGACAGCCAGCATGATGGTAGCAGCTGCTCAAGACGGGCTGCCACTGCTCAAGATAGACCGCTGCTGCTAGCACTGCACTATTTGTTATGCAATAATTATGTCAAGCATTTAGGCTGAGAGGTGAGGAACGAAAACAGGGAGCATGGGAGAAGTAGTGTCTGTCTTCCTTAGAGTTACAAAAACTTCATGAAAGTTGTCCACCATCTTTGAATTGAGACTGGAAAAGCAGTTAAACATTTCTAGGTAGCCAAGCAAGAGGAGAACATCTGTGGCACAAAAGTGACTTTTAAAGCACACCCTAGGAAAGTTGAAGACATGAAACATTTCATAGCAATGAACATGTATAATAAAGCATTTATCATGTCTAAGAAATAATAAGAACAAAATGACAAAGACAAGATATACATATCCTTGGAAATGACTAATAGGAGTTTAAGACAATAGGAGAGAAAACATAAGGTAAAAGTGAGAGTGCAGTTAGTACCCAAAATATATATCACACGTTTCTGAACACTTGGAAACTAGACACTGTTCTTGCAACCAGCCAATGAAAAGAGGAAAAACGATCCATTGCTCAATTGGCAATGCAAAACAACAACAACAACAACAACAACAACCAAAAAAACATGTTTTTTAAAAAACCAGTTGTTCCAGAGGAGCACAGATGAATTTAACTGAGCCCTGACATACATTTCCTCAGAACAAAGAGATGATTCGCGTGGCATAATAAACAATGTTCTTAACAACATATGTATTGTAAGAAAAGCTTATATGGAAAATGGTGCCCTTTGCTGTCAATTTAAGGCACAATAATGAAAACACGTTTCAGTAAATGAAATTCTATTTGAGATCAAATTAATGCGACCTGAGGCATTTCTCTTTCCCAGGAAGGAGTTCTGAGGTAGTATCTAAAGACAGATTCAGTTTTCCTCAGAAAGCAATTCTGAATTGATTACAACACAGCGAAGGGTCAAGGTAATTTTGGCTTAGTAAACTAGACAATCCCACAAAACCCAGTTTGCGTTCCAAGACCAGCTAGAATGAAAATTTGGTTCAGGGCTGTTGCACTGGTTGCTTCCTACCAGACCAACAATGAGCGGGGCGAAGGATGCATGATGAGCTAAGAATACAACAGTGCGGATGAGCGCACGCCTGAGCCCTCTTTAGTTGCTCACCAAGAAGCAATTGAAATCTGACATCATGTAAAGAGGAACGGCTACCCTGCTGGAGAGACATGGAAAAAGAAAAATATTTGGCCAGCCATCAGCAATTACAGCCGTTCAAGCGAAAGCACCGAACATGTGTAATCTCATAGCTGTAAGGTGAGCGGAACTGTCCGGCTGAGCCCCACTCATACCACAGAGCAGTAAGCGGCCAATAGCTATTGCTTTCAGCACTGAGTTACCGGCTAGTTTGCCAAATAGCATTACGTTACTAAAATAGCTCCACACTTGGAAAAAATTTAAAACTCATGCATTTGAACACCTTCTAAGACCACCCCCCACTTCCCCAAAGTCCATAAAAAGCAATAGAACATCTCACACACAGCATCTTTTTTTTCTGCTTGACTAAACAAATCAAAGGATTATATAGACTATTCCCTCTCGGTTAAACGCTAAAGAACATCATGGCTATTTACAGTTAACAGGATCAAAAAGTGCTTCCAGCAACTGAACAAAACATTCCCACAAAAGATATACATCCTATCATCAAAATTGAAAGAGCTAGAGGAGCAAGATCAACAAAACTCAAAACCTAGCAGAAGACAAGAAATAACTAAGATGAGAGCAGAACTGAAGGAGATAGAGAGATCAAAAACTCTTCAAAAAATTAATAAATCCAGAAGCTGTTTTTTTTTTGAAAAGAATAACAAAATAGATAGACCACTAGTCAGTCTCAGAAAGAAGAAAAGAGAGAAGAATCAAATAGACACAGTGAAAAATTATAAAGGGGATATTACCACTGATGCCAAAGAAATGCAAAGTACCATCAGAGACTACCAACACCTCAGTGTAAATAAACTAGAAAATCTAGAAAAAATGGATAAATTCCTGGACATGTACACACTCCTATGACTAAACCAGAAAGAAATTCAATGCCTAAACAGACCAATAACAAGTTCTGAAATTGAGGAATTAATTAATAGCCTACCAACCAAAAAAAAAAAAAAAAAAAAAATTGCCCAGGACCAGACAGATTCACAGCCAAATTCTACCAGAAGCACAAACAAGATATTTACCATTCCTTCTGAAACTATTTCAACCAATAGAAAAAGAAGTACTCCTCCCTAACTCATTTTATGAGGCCAGCACCATCCTGATACCAAAACCTGGCAGAGACACAACAAGAAAAGAAAATTTATAACAATTAATGTGAAAATCCTCAATAAACTACTGGCAAACTCAATCCAGCAGCACATCAAAAAGCTAATCCACCATGATAAAGTCAGCTTCATTCATGGGATGCAAGCTCAGTTCAATATATGCAAATCAATAAATGTAATCCATCATATAAACAGAACTAATGACCAAAATCACGTGATTATCTCAATAGATGCAGAAAAGGCCTTCGATAAAATTCAGCACCTTTTCATGCTAAAAACACTCAATAAACTGGCTATTAATGGAGCCTATCTCAAAATAATAAGAGCTATTTATGACAAACCCACAGCCAATATCATACTGAACGGACAAAAGCTGGAAGCATTCCCTTGGAAACTGGCACAAGAAGAGGATGCCCTCTCTTACCACTCCTATTGAACATAGTATTAGAAGTTCTGGGCAGAGCAAGCAGGCAAGAGAAAAAAATAAAGCGTATTTAAATAGGAAGAGAGGAAGTCAAATTGTCTCTGAATGCAAACAACATGAATGTGTATTTAGAGAACCCCATCGTCTCAGCCCAAAAACTCTTTAAGCTAATAAGCAACTTTAGCAAAGTCTCAGGATCCAAATAATGTGCAAAAATCACAAGCATTCCTATACACCAATAAGACAAGCAGAGGGCCAAATCATGAGTGAACTCCAATTCACAATTGCTACAAAGAGAATAAAATACCTAGGAATACAACTTACAAGAGATTTGAATCACCTCTTCAAGGAGAACTACAAACCCCTGCTCAAGGATATAAGAGCAGACAGAAACAAATAGAAAAATATTCCATGCTCATGGATAGGAAGAATAAATATTGTGAAAATGCCAATACTGCCCAAAGTAATTTATAGATTCAGTGCTATTCCCATCAAGTTACCACTGACTTTCTTCACAGAATTAGAAAAAAAAAACTACTTTAAATTTCATATAAAACAAAAAAAGAGCCTGCATAGCCAAGGCAATCCCAGGCAAAAGAACAAAGCTGGAGACATCATACTGACTTCAAACTATACTACAAGACTACAGTAACCAAAACAGCATGATACTGGAACCAAAAAACAGCAGTTACCAGTACCAAAATAGATATATAGACAAATGGAACAGAAATGAGGCGGAATAAATAGCACCACGCATCTACAACCATCTGATCTTTGAAAAACCTGACAAAAACAAGCACTGGGGAAAGAAGTCCCTATTTAATAAATGGTGTTGAGTAAACTGGCTAGCCATAAGCAGAAAATTGAAACTGGACCCCTTCCTTACACTTTATACAAAAATTAACTCAAGATGGATTAAAGATTTAAATGTAAAACCTAAAACCATAAAAACCCTAGAAGAAAATCGTGGCAATATCATTCAGGACATATGCATAGGCAAAGACTTCATGACTCAAACACCAAAAGCAATTGCAACAAAAGCCAAAATTGACAAATTGGATCTAATTAAACTGAAAAGGTTTTGCTCAGCCAAAGAAACTGTCATCAGCGTAAACAAGCAACCTACAGAATGGGAGAAAATTTTTGCAATCTACCCATCTCACAAAGGTATAATATCCAGACTCTCTAGAGAACTTAAATTTTATGATATTGATTCTTCCTATCCATGAGCATGGAATGTTTTTCCATTTGTTTGTGTCCACTCTTAGATCCTTGAGCGGAGGTCTGTAGTTATTAAGTTAAATAATTACTCTTGAAGTTTGAAAATTCCTGAAACAATATCATTCCAAACTGTGAACTGCTATGTTATTGTTAGTGTTACCATCGTGATAATATAAAAAATGGCTAACCACTTCTGCTTCTCTCTTCTCCCATGAATCATCTGGCTTGATGCTGTTTTACCTCTCTTACCTTTCTGCAGGGCCAACATTGCCCATGCCACCAACTCTTCAGCCAGTCTGAAGGTCTAGAATTCCCAACCACTCCACTCTGTCTACTGACATGATTCCAGGTTTCCCCTGCCTTTAAGTTAATCTATTGAAACACCCCTTTCTTAACTGACACTGCAACATAATTTCTTATTCAGCCTTCCTGCCACCATCAAGCATTAATCAGAAGAAACACAGAACCATTTTTTGCTATATTTCTTGATGATTTTAACTGAAGATTTGGTTGAACATTTTTGTGGTATTTACTATTAGGCAAGTAGTTATTGGACATACATTATGCATAAGGCATTGTGCTATAAAATAATTAAACAAAACAGATACGTTCCTCTTTTTATGAAGTATATAATTTAGTAGGGAATAACTTATTTTATAGAGCATAACTTTTCATTATAAAATAAATAGGAGCTTTAAATATAAAAGCAATTCAGAATATTATTCACACCTCAAGTAAAAAATTATGTCATAGTATTGAATAAGATGTCTTGTTTTGTTTGTTTTCATGCAGAGACCTTTACCCTCCCGTGCTCCCTTTTATGAAATACAGCTCTTAACAGTCCACCTTGGCAATTTTTGTAATTAGACTGCAGTTATCTCCCAGGCAAGGGGATAAATTTAACCATTCTTTTACATACCATTTCTTAGGTTGTTGGAAAATAAACAACTTGTTGTCCAGAAATTCTCCCCCGTTTAAGTGCTAACAACTGTACAGTAGCATCAAGTATTTGTGACCATAATAAAAGTCATAATATGTAACTTAATCACCAAATGGACTTAGTTTTAACAGACAGGATTCTTTGCTGGTACTATATTTATTTCAACATTTCATTCATGATGAAATTAGAGGCTATTTATTGTTGATCTACATTCTCCATGGAAGATCATGGTGAAAGGTGGGGATGTTTAGTGCTGTTTCTTAGTATTTTTTTTTTCAATAATCTCATTACATGTTTAGTATTTTTTAAAGAAATAAAATGAATATGTATTCTGTATGAACACAAATCAACGTACACGAAATAAAACACTTTCATAGAATTAACTGCGAATAGGTAACATTGAACTGAAATTATATTAAAAATTTCTTAAGCTTAAAAATTAGCTGATATTTTACGTAAATAAGACTAAAACCTGGTAAGTGAAAACCAGACTAAACACTGATGTTCTGCACTAAACACTATGACTACAATTAGCAGAAAAAAGTGATTTTGGTAAATCAACCTTCACATTTTCTAATCTAATGGGGCTATAGATCATATACTATAAAGTTTACAGAACAAACCTTTATTCACTGAGTAATAATCACAAATCCAACCCTAGTACCAGAGAGCTTAAAAATTGTATTTAGATATAAAAATTATGTCTTTACATTTAATCACGATGTGACTTTAAAACAATAAACATAAATTAAAAACTAGAGTGCATTTAGAAATATAGATTTATAAAAACAAATCCAACTCAAAAAGTGTACAAGACATATAACTAAAGCAAACTGATATAGTAATAAAGACAATACAGTAGGGTGATGCAAAATACACAAAGTAGAGTAATCTAGGAAGAGTATTAAGTAAAAAATCAATACATGGGCAGAGGGCTTTATGGTGTCACTTGTTTAATGTAGGATCTAGTTATTCATAATAGTGCTATGGTTATTATAGTC
Organism: Cheracebus regulus; assembly: GCA_963574635.1. NCBI lineage: Eukaryota > Metazoa > Chordata > Mammalia > Primates > Pitheciidae > Cheracebus > Cheracebus regulus. The sequence goes on from CAUYQU010086919.1 coordinate 19,147, forward strand.
ACTTATTAACCATGTGATATAGCTAGATAGAGAAAATATATTATTAGAAAAACAGACAAAAGCAGACATGAACAAAATAGTTGTGAGACAATCTAGCATATTTTCAGTCATTGACAGAGCAAACAGTGACTCCAAACCCTAACAGACTTGAATGTGATGAACTGTTTGAAGGTAAGAGAAGCCTGTATAGTCTGTATCTTCTAAATTGTTTTGCACAACTTTTTTCAAAATAAAAATGAATTAAAAATTAAAATTAATGAAACAAGAAATAAGGTGACTACAATTGTATTATTAAAAGGTCAGTGAGTTTTAATGCTAATACGTAAAAAGAGCAATCAAGAGAAACACAAATAACAAGAAATACCCTGATCATATAAGAATTTATAAAGTAATTATTTTGGATAGAAGAGAAAAAACATATAATTAGAGCATATTTTGAAATTAACAATAATTAGAATACTACAAATGAAAATGCAGAAGTTCATCTAACAAATGTCACTAGGGTCAAATTTGTCATAACAAATAAGTATATTCACAATAAATTAAATGTTGAATCAAATGCACATAATTCAAAGCCACCTTCCTTCTTCAAGATTTACCTTGTTTTTGCAGTGATTCTTAAATTTAAAACCACAAGTTTTCAAAGCCAAGTTAAACTGTAGGAAGTTGAACAATCAAATATATTTGGTTTCCGTTCAGAAATGTTTTGATTGAAATATGTGATACACACATAATAATACTACTGAATTCATGCATTTCACAGTGCAAATTTCAGACACTTTCACGCTAAAATCTCTTCACTGGTGTAGGACTTGAAATCACCACAGCTCTGAGTATTTAAATGCAACAAAACAATAGATACAGAAAGATAATTTCAAGTGGTTTAAAACTCTTTCAAAGTTCACTCTGATTTTAAATTTTAAAAATTAGTTTAATTAAAAATAAACTGAAAAATTAAATGAAAAGTGTGAGGTTGGAGATGCAGAAATTCATGGACATATTTTGGGAAACAGAAAGTCATGATTCCAGCAAAATCATTTTAAATGTCAACAGGTATAGACAAGCATACTGCAAAGGCACTTGACTACTTAAGTGAATTTCATTCAAATGAATATTATGAGTTATTTTATAAATGCCTTTCAGAAATCAAGAATGAAAATATTTGTGGTGGTCCTTTTTAATATTTCAACCTTAACAAAGACAGCATTTTTACTAGATATGACTTAACCAGAGAAACAGCCTATTAATGTGCCGTGAACATTTAATTATTGATGAAATTACCTAATAAAATATGGCCATTACTTGATTATTGATACTTTCCCAAGCCACTTATTAAACCAAAATGAGTTTCTGAAATTCAACATTTAACAACAAAAAGGTAGACATCTTTTTAATACATCTTGGGAGCTTGTCCCCCAAACAGTCCATTATTTCTGCAGTATTTTTCAATACCCTGGGCTTATCTATTTATTTTTTGATTATTTTTGTTTGCTTTTAGCACTGGGGAAATAATTCATCTTCTATTTACAGCAGTACAAAAAGGACAAAAAGGATGGGATATAAGAAAGTAGGCAAAAGGGGGGAAATAAAGCTTAAAAAAGCATATTCAGTATAACTATGTAGTGCTACATTAGAGAAAAAAATAATAAAAAGTGTTATTTTATCTATTACAAACTAAAGAAAGAGAAAGATCCTTTAAAATTATCTTTAATGCTAGAAACTTAAGGAAAAGCAGAAGTTCTCACACAGGACACAGAAGTCTTAAATTCTTTTAAGTTCTTAGCTAATTTATTATAAAAAGTGAAAAAGGTTTCTAGCTCTATTCTTAGATACTCTACTCATAGGCAAAATTTTAGCAATGCCTTAATGTCTAGCTCAAATATTACCTTCACAGTGCTCCATCTTTGTGGCAATTATTTTATTTATTTTTAGAATTTGTGAAATTTATACTTCTTTATTTTATTGTTTTTGAACATATTAACTTTTTTATTTAAAAATCATACTTAATATTCTTAATATATGAACATCCTATGGGTGATTTATATTCTTATGATTTGTCTCAGATTTTATGTTATCTTCTGTCTTCTATGCCTGGTTATTATTGCCTTGGTGACTGATATTATGAAAATAATCATTTTGAAGATCACTTAAAATGTAGGATAATTTTTCCCCCAGATCCATAGTTCCTAAACTGTCAGCTGGAGCAATCTGCGGCATAGTAACAAGCTTGTCATGGTGTCACAAGATGCTCCCAACTTTTGCAAAGAACAGAAACTTCTGATGGATGCAGCACACATATTTCTACCTGGAGTTAATTATTTGCTTAAACATTAAATCTCACTCAATAGCTTTAATGGCATCATATGTTTGTAAAGCTTTTGGGTGGTTACCATGAAAAAAGATAAGCTTTGTACAAAAATCAATGTGAAATAGGAAATGAATGTGATGACATTTATAATGACTCCAAGGTTTAAAAAGTACTGTGCCCACAGGCAACACCATCCAATTAGTATGCAATATTGTTTATTTAGGAGTGATATATAACATATATATGATGAATCAAAATAAATAATTCATGACAAAATAAATTAATTTTCTAAAGTATTTTTATTTCAAATTTGTGTATTGTTTTTCCAAATGAATACTGTTATTATAGAATACATTTTTAAGTTTTTAGGACATAACTGATAAATAAATGAGACTGTTAGAGGTATATATTTGGACCTAGGAGAAACATGAAACAAAAATACTCAGACACTAAGGATTCCCTGAAGTAAAAAAGCTTGGGAGCCTTTGCTCTAGCCCTTTTAGTCTACTGTAACCTCTACTCGGGACACTTTAATGAGCAACAACTTAAACAAATGCAAAATGGATTGGCTTAACAGTACAATAAATGGGATACAACAAAGAACTGGAAGATACAACAAAGAAATTAATATGATCAACAAAGAGGAAATGGACTAAAAAAGATGCACTGAACCTCGGGGACATGCTGGACTATAATAAAGGATGTAATGGTTATGTCACTAAACACCCAGAAAGGTAGAAGAAGAGAGCAGGGCTGAAAAGTGACTTGAAGATATAATGGCTGAAAAGAAAATTCAAAATTTAGCAAAATACGTATTTCTACAGGTTCAAGATGCTGATTAAACTCCAACAGGATACATACAAACAAACCATGTGAAGACAAATCATACTAAAAATTCTGAAATGTAAAGAGAGAATAAAAGAAGTTTGAAAACGATCTGAAAAATGGCACCTTGTTTACAGGAGTAAAAGAAAAATGTGAATGACTGAGATTTTCTCGGGAAGAAGAAAGCAGCACAATATTTTAAAAATACTGCAATAATATAAATGTCAATCCAATATTTCATATTGAGCAAAAATATCCTTCAAGAGAGAAAGGTAAATCAAGACATTCTCAGATACAGGAAAACGATGAGAATTTATCACCAGCAAATCTACTGTAAAAGAATGGCTAAAGGAAGCTCTCTAAACAGAAAGGAATCTACAGAAGAAAACTTGGAAGAATAGGAAGAAAGAACTCAGTAAGAAAAAACATTGATAAATACAGAAGACCTACCTTTCCTACAGTTTTCTAAATTATGTTTGAGGGTTGAAAAAAATTATATCACTCTCTGGGTTTTGTTCTAATTGTATGTAGAGGAAACATAAAACAACTATATTGTAAATTGGGGAGAGTAAAGGAATGTAAAGGGATTTTGGATTTTCAGATTTCACTTAAATAGGTAAGTAGTGATATAAGTAGACTATCATATGGTATGCACATATAATATAGAAATATAGATAAATTGTAATAAAAAGGCTATGAAAAAGATACACTTAAGGCACACTAGAGAAATCAAAATGTTAGTCAAATAAAATTCCTGTAATTGACAGAAATGCAGGAAAAAAAACAGAAACAGAAAACACAGATATTAATCATTAATTTACATTTCAAAGTAAATCACTGATTAAAGAAGTTACAATGCAAATTAGAAAATATTCTGAATTGAATAATAAAAAAGCAGGATAGTAGCATTAAAGTCATGCTGGCAGAAAATTAATAGTGTTAAAGGAATATATTGCAAAAGAAGAAAGACTGAAAATTGATTAACTAAGAATCTATCTAGCATTCACAAACAACAACAACAAAAAAAGTAACTCAAAGAAAGTGACAGTAATAAAAGGTCAATGAAATGACAATCAAAATAAAAAGAGGGTCAGCAAATCTTAAGGTCAGTTGTTTATAATTAATAAAATTGTTATCATCTTGGCAAGACTGATCAAGAATAGAAGACAAAATGCTAAATGTCAAGTGACAAAGTGATAAATGTCAAGACAAAAGGGTGCATCAATACAGAATCAATACACATTTTTAAAAAATCTGTTTAATAAAAATAATTCTGTCAATGAATATAAAATTTAGAAGAAACAGCCATATTCTGGAATAACACAAATCACCCAACTCCCCAAAGAGGAAAAAAATTAATATTCATAAAATTATTAAACCTAAAATGTATGCAATTTAAAGTATTTCGAGAAAAGTCATATTCATGTCAAGGTTGCTTTACTGCTGATTTCTATCAATCATTTAAGAAAGACATAACATTCATGTTACTTAAAATTCTTCCAGAGAATACAGTAAATGGAAATAGTTCTTAATTAATTCTAAGAAGCCATGCCCTAGTTAACAAAAATATGACTAGATTTTGCATTATAAATGCAAGCCAGTGAACTGATAAATGACATTGAAATAAAATCCTAAGGAAAACATTAGCTAATCTAGTAAATCATTATAATAACATTATAAGGATAAACATAATTAATTTGTGTTACAGAAATACAAAATTGGTTTGACACAGAAAAATTAATACATATAATTTACTACATATATAGAATATAGAAAAAAAATGGATCCTCAATAGATGCAGCAATTGTATTTGATAGAATTAAATATTCATAATATTGTTGTGTAGCACATAATGACATTTTAGTCAATGATGAACCACATAGATGATTGTGATCCCATAAGATTATAGTACTGCTTTTTACAGTACTTTTTTGATATTTAGATATGTTTAAATATACAAATTTGTACCATTGTGTTATAACAGCTTACAGTATTCTATACAATAACACACTTTACAGGTTTGTAGCCTAGAAAGAATAGGCTACACCACATAGTCTACATGTGTAGGAGGCTGTACCATCTAGGTTTGTGTAAGTTTACTCTATGATACTCACACAAGGATGGGAGCTCGTAACAATGTATTTCTCAGAGCACATGCATTTCTAGAATGCAATGCATTACTGTAAATGTTTATTTAATACATTGTGTTTACAAAATTAACATATAGTAAAAAATTATCCTTAAAGATACAGTGTGAAACTCCTTTCTCTAAAATCAGTAACAAAGAAAAGAAATGCCTACTTTTATCATACATTTTCAGTTTTGTATTGGAGACCCTAGCAACTGCAGTAACACAAGAATGTCAAACAGAGGTTCTGATTTAGTTGATTTGGAGAATGAGCTGGGCATTGAAATCTACAAGAAGGGCTCCCCAGGTAATTCTGCTGTATAGCCATGATCAACTTTCACTACATTGTTTGCCACCTCCTGGGTATTAGAGGAGAAACTGCCTGGCCCCCTGGTTTCCTTTCCTTCTGCCTATCCTATAGAATGTCTGTGGTGGTTTCTTTGATTTTATTAGTAAGGATGCTTACCCTAATATGTTGAAATAAAGTGGATATAATAAAGCCAGGAAAGCAAAGCAGAATTTGCACTCAGCTTCTAGTTCATATCAGTCTTGTACTTTCTGAGAGATACATATAATTTTCTGTGTCTATGTTTTCCTTCCCTTGTTCTTTGAGACTGAACAGGTGGAAAGAGACATCCGTCACTACTGATTCAGCCTCTTGGAAGAAACATGAACATATAATCCAAGTATAAGGTATAGGAATTAGAAACTGTCATAGAGATTTCTTAGTATTTGGTCTTCAGAAGACAAGTCATGAACCTACCTATGCTATCTATGGAATTTTTCAATTTTTCCCATTTTTCATTTGTATTTTCTCATCTTTCCCCATTCAAACATGTTTGCATGTGATGTATTGTGTAAAAATGTAAAGACGGTTGATTATTTATTTTAAAAATAAATATTTTAGCTTAGACAAATTTCTTTTATTGATAGCAGAGAGTTCTGCTAAGAGATTGATCTTAATTGGTTGAAAAACTATAAAAAACAAAGACTTCATCTCCTTTATTCTAGACTATTTAATTGAATTATATGTATGATGTTTCAAAATTACATTGGGAATATAAAACTATTTCAATTCTAGCAGCATAAGTGTTATTATCCACAAATATATCAATGTCAAATTATGATTAGCAAATAAAATATTGGAAGTGATACATGTAGTATTTTTTAAATTAAGTGAACCAGAGAAGATAATTTTCAATCTAAGTGGAATATTATGGATGAAAATGATTGAAATTTAAAGATTATAAAGTCCCATTAAAGATAATTTAACTTGTAATGGCCTACAATTTGAGAGGAAAACTAATTAAAATAAGAAATATTATCATCAAGATGCTTTTGCAGAAAGTTGATTTGTTCTAGTTGTTTTGACTCTATTTTAACCTTCATTGGGATGATTTAAAAAGAGCAGTTATCTTCAAGCTGTTTGATAATAACAGATGTTTAAGTGTTTAAACCCTCAGAGAAAAAATACTAGATGATTAAATGTCACAATAAATTTCTTGGAAATTAGTGAATTTAAATTCCATAGCTAAAAAAAAATCATTTAAGGTGATTCAAATAATTATATTATGATTTCAGTCTGGATTAGCCAAGATAAATATTTGTACTTTTTAAATTTTCATTTATAGCAAATCTAACGTATGCTTATTTTCTATTTTCTTTGGGAAGTAAAAGGCCATTAGAAGAAATTTCCTTTGAAGAATTAGACCTCAACTTCACATGACCCCTTTTAGACTGAAATGCTATCACAACGAGAATTCCAATGGGTTTTTGAAATGAGAATTTCAAAATTAATAAGGAAAATAATTTTTCCTATCTAGAAGTTATACATTAAAAGTAATAAATAAATTAACTCTTCCATGAAGCAGCTAAGCAGGTAAACTCTGCACACCCTCTGATTTTCTCCCTTCCTTCCTTCCTTTCTTTCTTTTTTTTTTTTTTTTTTTGATGAAGTCTCACTCTGTCACCCAGGCTGGAGTGGAGTGCAGTGGTGTCATCTCAGCTCAGTGCTATCTTAGCTTCTCGGGTTGCAAGCGATTCTCCCGCCTCAGCCTCCTGAGTAGCTGAGATTACAGGTATGCACCAGCACGCCCAGCTAATTTTTGTATTTTTCATAGAGACAGAGTTTCAACATGTTGGCCAGATCGGTTTCGAATTCCTGACCTCCAGTGATCCACCACCTCAGCCTTCTAAAGTGCTGGGTTTATAGGGGTGAGCCATTGCACCTGGCCCACACCCCACTGATTTCATGTTACATGTTCCTGAAGTGCACACTACTAGGAATTACGTCCAGCACAGGGTCAGGAATCATGAAGGATCACATCAGGTTTGGAGATTTCCTTTGTGTTTATTGGGTCCCATAGTTCATAAACTCCCGCCAGTACCTTTGAGGTGCTAAGAGAAACTTTTCCATGGTATTCAGACTTTAAAATGAATAATTAAGTTGAAATGGTTTTAAAGAATGCCATTTCACTTCATCTGAAAATACAAAGGTTATAAAACAAAAGGAAAGAGGCAACGTAAGAGCCAAGTAAACAGTAATTCTTACAATTAATTCAGTTGTTTATTCACTTAACAAATGTTTGTTGACTTCAGAAACGCCAAGCCCAAGGCTAGATGCCTTTTTTTTTTTTTCATTTCAACTTTTATTTTAGATTCAGAGAGTGCAAGTGTTTGTTGCATGGGTATATTGCATGATACTGAGGTTTGGGGTACGAATGATCCCATCACCTAGGCACTTAGCATAGTACCCAGTAGGTAGTTTTTCAGCTCTTGCCCCACTCCTCTCTTTACTCTAATAGTCTGTGGTGACTATTGTTTTCATATTTATGCCCATGAGTACCCAACACTTACCTCCCACTTATGAGTAAGAATATGTGATGTTTGGTTTTCTGTTTCTGTTAATTTGCTAAGGATAATGTAATGTACATGCCTACATCTTATGAAATGGTCTATGTGATGTGATCTCTGTGGTTATAAAAAAATGTATCATTATTTCAACAGCAAAAAGAAACAACTAAAAATGCATACGCTTAGATGCCTAAAATAGTCTATCAAACATGATAAATGTATGAGTTTTAATATTTCATAATTATTTCTAAGTGGCGAGATGTCTTTCTACTTCTTTCCTTATAATTGATTGTGTTAGTAAGTACTCAGAAGGATGACATGTATAGGTAAGAAAATAAATAACCCAATTAATTCAATCACAAGCTTGAGGATGGGAGTAGATTCCACCAATAAACAATGTAATCAGCAGTTAGCATGACTTGTATTAATACGTTGTTTCTAGGCACATTGATTAATTGACTAAAATAAAGCCAATTGTCTTGGGGCCATTTCTATTTGTCTGTCCCGTGGCACCTCGGTCTTGGTACCTTCCAAACTACATCTGCTCTTGGACCAAGTATGGCCTCACCTCACCTTCCCTTTTCACAGCCTTTCTGATCAAAATGTGTCCTTAGTACTCACATCATCAGCATAATCAAGGTGCTTCTTTACAATACAGGTTAGGTTTGTCCCTGGTCTAAGTCAGAATTGTAGATTATCCCCAGGTCATAAGTAGGCACATGAAAGTTTGAGAAACACCAGTGTATATGTCAATGAATACTCCAAACATTGCCCCAGTGTACACGCCAGAAATTTAGGTCTATTCCATGAAAACTTCTCTTGCTTTCTTGGCTTTCTTTAAAATCTTTTGATTCTACATATCAAGTTCATTATCTTCCTCTCTCTCCACAATTGCCAAAATCTATTGTCTTCTTTACTTTCAGTTCCACTGTCATAATCCTACTTGAAGACAGGTTACATTTGCCTGGTTCCCAAGGGTCACTTTGATTCTACATTTTCCACTCTCAGAATTTCTTCTGTACATATTAACCACAGTGATCTTCTTCAAACATGTATCTCACTCTATCTCCTCCAGTTCAAAATATTTTAGTGGCAACTCACAGTTTGTATGATTATGAAAACAATTCATGCCAGGTGCAGTGGCCTATGTTTGTAATCCCAGCACTTTGGGAGGCTAAGGCAGGTGGACCACCTGAGGTCAGGAGTTCAAGACCAGCCTAGCCAACATGGTGAAACCTCATCTCTACTAAAAATACAACAAAAAATTAACTGGACATCATGGTGGGCACCTATCATCCCAGATACTTGGGAGGCTGAGGCAGGAGAATTGCTTGAACCCAGGAGGCAGAGGTTGCAGTGAGCCAAGATCACATGACTGCATACCAGCCTGGGCGACAGAGACTCCGTTTAAAAAAAGAAAAGAAAAGAAAGAAATCACAATATGGCCTGCAAGTGCAAGGCCCAGTAGAATCCAGTCCCTGCCTCCCACCACATTCTCTTCTCTGATCAGTCTCACTCCTCTTCCTGTTAATGTCTTGTAAGCATGAAACTAGTTCCCACATCATGGCTTGGTATGTGTGTGTGCTTCTTCTTGTTAGAACACCCTTCCCTTAACAGAAATAAGTCATATTCATTATTCATCTATTAGTAAAATGTAAAATTTTCAGAGAGCTTTTCTTTGGTTTCAAATATAAAATCCACAGACATACAAAATAATCCCTCAGATATATTTTGTAGCAATATACTAAACCTTTATTTCCATGTACATGAAAGCATTCATGATTGAGTACTTGTCTCCCACAGCAGGTTGTCAACTCTCTGATGATGTCAGCCAAGTTTCTGGTCTCATCATTTTATCCCCAGAGCCTTGCAAGTAGCACTGTCTGTCCACAATTTAGGCATATAATAACTACATCTCTTTCCCATTCTCTCGTATATAATTTCAATTATTTTGTTTTTCACATCAGAGGCAGAACCTAAATATGTTTCTTATAACCTGACTATCCTACAAACATTTCCTCAGGCTAAATTTTAGTCCTGGAAGGAGTGAATGGTTCTGAAGCATAATAGGGAAAACAGTTCTATATATACATTACTCAAGTGTCCACTATTGTCTAGGAAACCTGGTCTTTAATAAGTAATGCACAAAAACAGGCACAAAATAGGTATCAGCATTGACCACTGGACTCCTTCCCTCTACTTTATGATCAGCTCTCCCTACTACTTTATGATCAGCCTTGAGTAATCTGAATTCCTTTGTTTCTTTGTTTCTATGCCAAAGCCTGACCTCTCTTTAAGGATATATGAAGAACTCGATATTTTGAATTATTATGCAGCCCTTTGCTCCTTCATGTCTGCTGGGGTACTATCAGAACTCACGCTTGTGTCACTGGTTTTAGAACCTACACTTGTGTCACTGATCTTGTTCTCTCTCTCAAGGTAGACTGTAATTAAGGATGAAAAGAATCAAGTATCAGAGTTCTTGGACCATTGCTCTACAGTGTACTTGTTTCCCACCTCTGTTCTGTCCCCCACAGAGCATCAGGGCATTGGGGAATCTTATCTTTCCCTCTCATCTGGGAAGTAAATTCAAGCTGCTGTTCTCAAATATTCTGTTTATGTCTCTCAATTCCCCTAAGAGCATTCGATTTTGGAAAACAAGTATTAGTTTCAGACTTCCTTTCTCTCTACTCTGTTGTATTCTTCCACTATTTAAAATAAAATTTCAAAACAAAAGCAAAAACACTAGAAAGGCTTTCTCTGATTTACAGAATGTCTCCTCAAGTAGGAAAAGTTATTAAACCAGAAGAATATTAAATAACTTGTCTTAACCTCTGAGGATGTTCTAAATGATCTAGAGGACTTTGTGTTGGGGGGATTTCAGAGGACATTTTTCATTTCTCTCTGTTGGTCAGCTATGGGAGAAATCTCTGTATCCCAGAACACTCATACCCTGTAAACTGGCTTATTAACTGTATCAACAAATGATGTGGAAAGCAAAGCACAGAACTCTCACCACAGCTTTCTTTTCTCAGGAGGAGACATTAGATGTGACATTTGTGTTGAGGTTGCATCCTGATTTTTAACTGACATGTTTTGTTCATTCAGGTCTGTTAACTTGAGACTATTCCAATTTTCATGGTCACTATAAAATGACCTCCTAAAACTGGGACACATTTTATTTCAAAATGCAATATATATGGAAGCAAAATTGTCACAGCTGTAACTGTTCACAGTGAAAGAAACATGTTACAGATGCAAAATAGCACCACATTTCCTTTTATGGGAACTGTATAAATAAATTATTATAGCTTTCAATATTCCAAACACCTATGTGTAACATATATGAAAATATATACATTGACGTGTTTCTACAGCAGTGAACAATACAGAGGGCGAGCTTGATAAGGCTCTAATACTAATGAATAAAATACATTAAGTATCTAAATAGTAATATACATTTCCACTTAAACATTTTATCTCCTTTTTTATTTTAAAGGTTATTTTAAATTCTGCCCTCTGCATATGTGACTTCTTTTGGAATGGGTTATGCTAAGAAGATGTTCTAACTGGTGTAATTAGCGTCCAGCTTCCAGTAATGCAATAAAATGCTGCTCTCAATTAGTCAACAGGGTCACACATTGTCCCCTTGAGTGCACTGAATAAAAATCCAACACTTTGATCTCTTTATTAAAAGATTCTCTAGGGTTAGAGAAGCATATTAAAATTACTTTATTAAAGATGTTTTTAGTCTGCCTAAAGTGTTTTGCCAATCTAAAATGCAAAGTATAAAGAAAAATAATTTTAAAACTGTATCCATTGTTAGGTGCATTAAAACTACAATATAATACAATTCAATTAATATTTATTTAGCAACTATTATACATAAGGGATTCTTTGAAGCACTGTATAAACTTTAAAAACATAATATTTGGTGTCTCCTCTTGAAAGCCTTATAATCGAATCATGACAAAAGACAAGTAATAACTTACAGGAGTGCAGGCATGGCACAATCTAAGTAGTATAAAAAAGCCATGGGGACTCAGAAAGTAAGATACATTCCCTCAGGGTGTACAAGAAAGCATCTCTGCTATAGAAAGTTTTCTTTTCATTTTGTCACTATTTTCTCTGCTTTTCTAATTTCTAAAAATCATTGTTTGTAACTCATAGAGACTTTATAATACAGTTTTCTTATGTTTTAAAAAATATACCTAAAAGGCAACCGACCACATGCTCTCTTAGAAAAAAATACCACTGCATATTCCATGAGGGCTTCATATTTACTAATATGCATAAGCTCTTCAGCCTACGGTAGTAGATTTATATCTGCAATGTCATGTGTCTTCACAGCGCTATGGTCACAGTGCTATGGAGTTGGAAAAGAAAGCGGTGAGCAATTGATTTCTGAAACAGTTATGTAATATTATACACACCCATGCCCATGTTGGCATTCATATGTTGTGTAATTCTGAAAAATGCATTAATATTATGCCCTCAATTAATAATATATCCTCATTGTCTTTCACAGGTTTTTTAGCCTTAAATATGCTATTGTATGTACCAAAATACTTGTAAAATTTGTGCCTGTATGTGTGTGTGAGTGAGCAAAGCATTCAATCTACCTTACAAAATTAGATACAAAGTACATATAACATCTTTTCAGAAAGACTTGGATATTTTAATTAGTTATTGTTAAGGTTTACTTTTTTCTAAATGTTTTAAAACATTATTCATCTTAATATTAAAAGAACAACTTTAGACAAATTAAATTTAACAGAGTTTATTTGAGCAAAGAATGATTCAAGAATCAGGAAGCATTCAAAACCAGGAGAGGTTCAGAGAACTCCACCTGGCCTGGTAAGCAGTGATCTTTTAGAGGCTGGATGCAGAAACAAAATAGAGAAATCAGCCGATTGGCTATGACTGGATGATTACATTATTTTGGCATTGTGTGAAGAGTTGGCTGCCTGTGATGGGTTGAAACCTGGCTAATTGTTATACTCCTGTTAGTGAAGTTTTACGTCATTTATGTACTAAGCTTGTAGTTTTGTTACATAGGAACTCCAAGTACAGAGACAGCTTCAGGCTATTATTCTCCTGCTTATTTACTCTAACACTAATGTGTTTCTGTTTTTAATGTATGCCATTATACTTATAATTTTCAAAGAACAACTTTAAATTTTACTTAATTCTGATATTTTGATATAAACTGATTTAAAGTTACACAATTTATAGATTGGATAAGTAAAATTCATGTAAGAAAAAGAAGCATAATTTTAGGAGGGTTGGGCATGCACTCAAGACATCCCTAGGCATGAAAGAATATTTTCTGAATCAGTACTCAAAAGATGCTACAGAAAAGCTACTTGAAAACGTAAATGGAATATAAATAACTAGAATAAGAAGTCCAGCTTTAAATACTTACAACAGTATAATTTACAATGGTGCTCAGCATCTTATGGGGTCTGTTATTACCCTCATTTCCCTCCACTAAAATTTCTTGATTTATAATATTGGGGACAAGTATACTATTACCATATATTACCAGTATAAACGTAAGTCAATGGCTAAACAAGGTTTGCCTTACAGACAATCATTTAATAAATAATGATTCTGAAAATATTCTACCAAATTGAGAACTATTTCTCTAGTCACCAAATCACACAATCTTAATGTTGAAACATAATTAAAAATAGGTTTACATTAGTCCAACAAGTCAAGTGCCTGGCTCATGTCTATTACTCATAGCTAATGGGTTGATCATGTTTATTCTTCTGAAGTCTGATTCACTCATCCCCACGTGTTCCCCCTCACTGCCTATCTCATCGAAGGCAGTACTGAATACAAGAGTTTGATTTCCTTGCATATATAAAAATTGGCCACCCTCTAATTTCCGTCCATGAGCCTTTTTTTGTATTTTGTTTTGTTTGTTGATAATTCTCAAGTCAACATAGTAAAAATGTAATTTATTTTCTGTGCTAAACATATATTCAATTTCCTACAGTTTTATCACAAGGCAAGGACAAAATAGCATTTTCATTCAAATGCTATTTGAATAAATATCTTAGGAAATTGCTATAAAGAAATGAAAGGGCTCGGTGTAATGGCTCATGCCTGTAATTCCAGCACTTTAGGAGGTTAAGGTGAGAGGATCGCTTGAGATCCGATGTTTGAGATCAGTCTGCGCAACACAGCAAGACACCATCTCTACAAAAATAAAGAAAATTTAGCCATATGTGGTGACATGTGCCTCTGGTCTTAGCTATTCAGGAGGCTGAGGCAGAAGGATTGCTTGAGGCTGGAAGTTAGATTACAGTGAGCTATGATCACACCACTGCACTACAGCGTAGGCAGAAGTGTGAGCCCTGTTTCCAAAAAGTTAAAATTAGTAAAAATAATGTTAAAAAGAAATGCAGAGATGACTAACAATATCATCATTTTTAAAAATCAGCACATAGAACTGTAAATTAATTAACATGTTGTGACTATTGTTTTAATGTTTACACAGGCACAAATTATTGCTATGGTAGAAAGAAAAAATGCCGCCCATCCTGGTACCACAAATGGAATCTATGACCCAACTTGTTGACACATAACAGATGACCAACTTCTTCTGAAAATCAAAGTATATTGTGACACATTAATTACCAAAAAACTCTCATTATGTAAAAATTGTGAATGAAAAATAACTGGACTTCTAGAAAATATGAGATTACAACAGACATCCAAGTGGTGCTAGGCACTTTTGCAGTCAGTTTACTAAAATCTACTTCAAAGGCATTGTTAAAATGAAAAGGCAAGTACATAGGAGATAAAAGAATTCTAATATATAATATATATAACTAAATGTTCATATATATCATGAATAAAAGCTCATCTACAACATTTGTTCAATGGAAAACTCAGAAAAAGTAGGGAAAAGGCCAATTCATAAAAGATAATGTATAAGCAGTCAATAAATAAAGTTGCTCAATTTTATTAGTCATCAGAAGACACATACTAAAACAACACAATTTTAGCTGAAATGAAAAGGCATAAAATAGGAAGTATCAGGTACCTAAAATAGTTGTATCTCACATACACACTACTGGTAAAGTATGATAATTTCAGAAAATTATTGAGCAGAACCCACTAACATTGAATAAATCTGTATCCCATGGCCAACAATGTCACTCCTGAGCATTTACCTATGAAAACATGCTCATAAAAGTTTATTAATGATATGAAAGAATACCAATTAACAATGAAATGGAAAATAAATGAGAAAAATTTGGTACAAAGGAATATTACTAACTCTGTGCATGAATGAACTGCTGATTCATGAAACAATATAGATAAATCTCAGAGTTGTAATTCTGAAAGTGGATATCACAAGATTGTGTTTAAGAAATATCTATGTTCTATTCCATAAACTATAAATAATTCATTTTGGCACATCACTTAAACTTTACAAATGTCAGTTTTTTAATTTATAAAATAACTTCTTATCTTTCCAATTTATTAAAGTTATTTTGAAGATTGTTTTCTATATAAGTAAATGTGTTTAAGTTGAGAAGAGAGTGAAAATGACCACTGAAAAATTGTTCAAATTGAAGGATCTAAATTGGAGCAGAAATTAACATATATAAAGGAAGCTTTGAAAGGATCTCTTGGATTTTACATTCGGTGGAAAGACGTAAAGGAAATGTTTAAAGAAAAATAAAGCCACCCTTAATTTTGTTTGTTTCATGTTAGACATAAATAATTAGAGTTAAAAGAATTTTAATTTTTTTTTTTTGAAGAGACATTTCAGTTGTTCAAACATGGCTTTGAACCCTAGTCTTGTCTCCTCACACTGTGGATTTGGAGTACACATTTTTAAATTGACAGATAAAATTGTATGTCTTTATCATGTAAAATGTGATGTTCTGAAATATATATATATACACATTGTGAAATGGCTACACCTAGCTTATTAACAGATGAAGTACCCCCAACGTTATCATTTTAGTCTTCAGCATTTTTCAAGAATACAGTATACTGTATTGAACTCTGGTCACCATGTTATGCAATGGATCTGTTGAATACATAAAGTTAGGAGGCATAAGTTCAAGAGATCTATCATACAACATAGTGACCATAGTTCATAATAACATATTTTATTCTTGAAAAACTGTAACTGTCTACCCTTTGAACAACATCGCCCCAACACCCACTGTCCCTACCACCTAGCCCCTAGTAACCACCATTCTATGGAGTAATTGTTTAAGTGTATATAAAAGTAACATCTTTGCAGGTGATTGTAAATGTGGAGTGTGCACCATGCCTGGACTATAATTGGTGTCCGGTAAAAAGAAGATATTATGCAGAGGAAGGTTGTGACAGAGTGCTGGGCACCTTTTTCCTGGAAACTCAATCTTAGCTATTGTTCTTCTCCCAAAGGGTTTCAATTAACATACTGTCATGGGATGTGTCACTGTATTAGTTGCACTAATTTAAGCACTGTAACAAGATTGATGATTGTGGTCACCTGCTCATTTTCCCATCTAATTCTAAGTATGAGATATTTGAAATATGGACTTCTTGTTTAAATGCTTGATTTAACATGTAATTTACATTTTGAGAGAAGAAAGTGCCCTTGATATATTTAGATGATTAAATTTCTTGCCTCTTTATCTATAATATTACTAACTGATAATATGTAAAAATTTGTTGTTATCTATCAAATATGTTTTATGTGAGAACTTAATAAACGATATACTTTGTTTAACAATAAATGTGCACTGTTCACTTGTCATCTTCTGTTGGCATCAGAGCGTTCCTCTACAATGCAGGAAGCTGTGATTCTTCTTGGTTCATTCATTTGTCCTACAGAACTATCCCTTTTTGGAATATAAAGATGGAGCAACTGCTGTGACTGAAGTCAATTCTGAGCTATAAAAGTCAACAGGTCTTCTTAAACAGCAATTTTAATCTTCTTTCTGTCAGTCTACAAAACTGTGGAAGATTGCAGTTAAACTGTTCTGGGTCATTTTAAAAGATGTCACAGTGTCTTGCATTATATATCATTCCAGTCAATTGGTTGAAGTCCTATCTGGCACTACAAAGCTCACCCTTGGAAAAGAAAAATGTAGGTAAAATCTGCTTGTATTGTATATACATGATGCATTTCTTTAAATGTACATTGCACATCTAGTTGTAAGGAAGCGCCACCTCTATTGAATATGCATAGTGACATCTGTACCTCAATTTCCCAATGTTTCTCTGATATAGGCGATTATTTTTAGAAAATGTATGAGTACAGATTCCAAAATTTTAAGAAAAAAACTAGTAGTGTTTATCTCTTTAACACAACCCTAAAGATAATGTAAAATTAATAATCACTTAAACATGTAATTTTTTATAAATACGTATATTTTCCTTTTATAGATTAACATAAACAGATGGCTCAAAAAAGATCAATGAAATAGGCATGTTTTCCTTCTGATGTTATGATCATATTCATATCACATGATTTTTATTTTCAAGAGAGTAGACACCAAACTGTTGTTTCAAGAGAACTGAACTCCGACTCAGTTCTGGCCTCTCTCCCCTGTTGTGATAGCCTTAAATAATGTCTCCCTGGATTGTTTCACATTGTCCACTGTAATTTTTACTTTGACACTGGAAATATTTTGATGATGGATAAAATAAATGGCATGCCATTATGTTGACAAATGTGTACTGGACCAAAAATTGAAATATATGAATTGTAGATTGTAGTTCTGAGTGCAGAATTTCCTTTTTATTTGGCCTATGGCAAGTGACTTGTACTCTCTGAGCTTCAGGAATTTCTGGTGTAAAATACATTGTGGATCAATAAACTATATTGTCCCACCTGTAGTTTTTGATGGCTCCCCCAAGCCACATCTTGGGACAAGCAATGGATTATGTAGTTTGAGCATATTCTGTGCTTTTCTCATCCTGTCACTACTTTGGGGCAGGGCTGGAATTATCTCTAATACCTTAAATACTTTTATTACAGAAGGTAAAATTAACAACAAAAAATATACCTTTGGCTTCTACCCATTTTATTCATGAGTTAATGCTCAGCAGACATTTGTAGGACATGTTTCTTTCCACTGAAAAAATGATTTTGAGGTTGTTTCAACTTGTTTCTATGAAGAGCAGCCCTTAAGGGCAAACTTGGGCTAAGGTTGTTGAGTCTGATGCCAAAAATTCCCTATGGCTCCGAGATTTCTCTTGTACTTGCTACTACTCAAGCCAAAGAAACTAGGCCCTAAAAAAGAAAATGCTGCTGTTTCTTTTGTGTAGAGCCAAGTTTCACCATATCTCAAGTGGAAATGAGACTTTCTCAGTTTATGATATGCTGGCCTTTGTGTTTGTAAATCCCAAGAGACAGAAGACCTTTTCTTCTCTGTCAAGGTCAACCTTTGTAGGGGATGATTCTTTTCTACAGAATTTGAGAAAAAGAATTAAGGAAAGAAAGAAAAAATACCAAAAATGGAAGAAAAAGAGGAAGTAAGGTGGGGGGGGGGGGAAGGGGAAAAAGGAGAAACAAATGAAGAAAGAAAAAAAGAACAGAGGAAGAAGAGAAAGAAAAAGATCAAGAAAACAACAATGTGGTGAAGTATGAATTAAGACAGAATTTGTATTAGTTTAAGCAGGATACTTCCTCATCAATCAATTACTAGAGCACATATTGTGAGATGTGTGCTGCACAACCCAAAAAAAACGTTAATTGGAAATACAGAACTACTTTTGATATAACACATACTTTTGTTATTATTAAAATAATATGCTGTAGAATGAAATTTTAAAAACTACTAAGATGAAAAAGAAAAATCACAACTCTGCAAGTGTTGACTGACAAGTGAATTCTCTGCTGGCACATAAAATATTTGGTCACTTCTATAAAACCTCTGGGTACCTTAACACAGTGCTTGAATTCTTCACAGAGTATAGCTTTTCTTTATTTTGTACTTTTTATTACTGTCTATATTTTACTATAGGGTATCTGTGGGTTTCTTAAGAAATGAAATTCAAATTAAATAATGTACTAGAGAAGAAATTGCATCATTCCCTGCTAATAACATGCTTTAAATTTCTTTCCTCTCTGAGCCTAAGCTATGCTACAGGCTTTAGAGCACCTAGTCTTATCAGAAACCTAGGGTAATATCAAGAATATTTCAATCATGAAAAAGACTTCAACTTATTTTTTTCCAAATTTATTTTTAGTACATGGGAAAAAAGAACAAAGAAATATAGTATTTAGCTTCACTGTCCCTGTTTTTGCAGGGACAGGCACAGTGAAGCAAAATGTATGTTTTTTACTTCATTTTTCTGCTATATTTTAAATCCTTTTTTTTTTCCTCTGGGAGATAACACTTTTCTGAAACAAGTTGTTATTTCAAAAGAAAAAATATATTTAAAAAATATACAAAAGCACTTCCATTGTATGAGATTCTCATAACTAATAGAGTAGCTCTGGATAATTGTGGTGTTGTGATAATAACCAGTATTATCTATTAAGGAGTTAAATTGAGTTCTGGAACTACAATTGCTTCCTTTGCAATTTTATGTTGTAAACTTTATTTGGTGTTTTCCTTAGCTTAGACTTTAGGCAATGCATTTGTATTGAGGCTGCCTAATGCACAATCTCAGAAATATGTACAATGTTTATGTAAGTTGTCAAAACGCACAAAGAATGATCAGAATTGCCACATTGGCTTTCTTCTCCTAAGCATCATGATAGCATTTTTTGAACTTAAGGAAGCATAAATGTCAATCGAAAGTTAATAATTTGGGCTAAATGTACAGAGTTTATTTCTTTACATGGTGTGACATATTGCTAGTTCAAACCCCAGAAGGTTTTTTATCCTTGTTAACTAGGAAAAAAATAAAAAATAAAAGGTTAATGACCCAACAATTACATTCAATTAATGCATGTGTGTCGTGTGAGTGTGTGTGTGCATGTGTGTGTGTGTGTTTGTAGCAGTATTAAAGATGCACAAGGTATCTAATTTTCTCCAAGGATTTATCATTTATCAAGTCTACATGGTTTATATAGGTCTTTAGAAAGGATTATTTGACTATTCATCTAGAGTCCACCGTTACAACTAAGTTGGAAAAGGCAAGATTTTAGCCTGTAACTCATTTGCTTAAACAACACCTTAATATTGTTTATTTTATTCTGATTGTATTCTATATTGCTCATTTTATTGGTTTTAAATTTAGTACATTCAAGTCATCATAGACAAAATTCTGTTGATAAATTTATTTGGCTCACTGTATTTTTTTTTAATCTGTTGAAGCTTTATATAACCATGTTAATCCGTCATTATCAAAATAATAGTTTTTTCTTTGCATAGTGCACATTATGACAGGTTCAGAATCATTTCCATTATTTTTATTGACATTTAAAAAGAATTTACTGACATAGATATTGATAAGAACTTCTAAAAATTAAAGAATAAATCAGAGCTGGGCGGATCCAAGATGGCTGAATAGCAACAGCTCTGGAGTGCAGTTCCCAGCAAGAACAACACAGAGGGTGACTGATCACCACATTTCCAAACGAGTTATTACTGCCCACAGATCAGGAGATTCCCAGGCCAAAAAGCCCACTAGTTTCCAGCATGGCTGTTTCAGCCAATGCAGTGGGTTTCCACACAAGCATTCACACAAATCTGGGCAGCCGTTTCAACCAGCATCTAGAATGCCTGGGAGACAGAGCCACCCATTCAACTGAAAAAAAGGGGACTGAAACATGGAGCCAGATGATCTGGCTCGGCAGGCCCCACCCCCACAAAGACCAGCAATCTGAAACACTCTGGATTGAGAGTTTCACAGCAAGTGCAGCTGGACCTGGGACAGTCCAGCTCTGTTGGGGGTAGGGCATCTCCATTACCAAGGCAGTCCACTACTACTGAGGCAGTTCTAACTATACCTCTATAAACAGAATAGCAAAGAAGTTCACGCAGCAGCTGGGCAGAGCCCACAGCAGCTCAGCAATGCCTCTGCTGGCAGACTGTGACTAGACTACCTCCTTGCTGGT
>CAUYQU010086921.1:0-28855 GCA_963574635.1 Cheracebus regulus
ATCTTTATTTGCACAGTTTGGGTAGAAGAAAGAAATTCTAAATTTGGAAATTATAAGTACTCAGATACTTGAAAGTGATTAGGCTTTAATTTAAGAATATATAATTTTGATAGAGCTTTATGAACTAAAAAGAATTGTTTACATACATTTTATATATATATATATATATATATATATATATATATATATATATATAACTCCTGGGCTCAATATATATATATATATCACCTTGGGCTGGTCTGGTGGCTCACACGTGTAATATATATATATATATATACACACACACACACACACACACACACACATATATATATATATGTGTGTGTATGAAACCTTGGGCTGAGTCTGGTGGCTCACCTCTGTAATCCCGATAGTTTAGGAATCAGAGGTGGAAGGATTCCTTGAGCCCATAATTTTGAGACCAGCCTAGGCAACATAGAAAAACCTCATATCTACAAAAAATAAAAAGAAAATTAGCTTGTCATAGTGGAGTGTGTCTGTTTCTTTTTTTAGCTATTCAGGAGGCTGAGGCAGGGGAATCCCACTGAGCCCAGGAGGCCAAGGCTATAGTGAACTATGATTGCGTCACTTCACTCCAGTTTGGGCAATCCTGTCTCAAACAAAGAAACAAAACCAAAACAAATACCTTGTACTTCTTGTACTTCTAGGTGAGCAGCATTTTTATCATATTCTATATCATTATGATCTCTCTTTGCATCATAGGGAGAAAAATTTCAGAAATGAGATAATTCAAGAAAGGAAAAGAATGTCTTCACATTCCTCTCACTTCGTCACTCTACTTTGGAGGTGTGCAAGAAGTGAGCAATGAGACCTACTGGGTCTCATTACCTCTTTTTCACACCCATTTTATTATTGGACTACGTGTTTACTTATTATCGAGTTTCAGGAGTTCTTTATATATTCTGGATACAATCCTTTATCAAATCTATGTTCTCCAGTCCTTGGTTTGTCTTTTTATATTCTTAAGTGTCTTTGGAATAACAAAAGTTTTAAAAATTCTGATGAAGTTCAATGTATTACTTTTTTCTTTTATGCATTGTGCTTTTGGTAATCATATCTAATAAATTTTTGCCAAATCCTTTTAGGTTTTTGTTTTCTTTTTGAGGCAGAGTCTCACTCTATTTCCCAGGCTGGAGTGATGTGGCATGATCTTGGCTCACTGCAACCTTGGCCTCCCGGGTTTAAATGATTCTCCTGCCTCAGCCTCCTGAGTAGTTGGGATTACAGGCATGGGATTTCACCATGTTGGCCAGGCTGGTCTCGAACTCCTGACCTCAGTTGATCCACCCACCTCGGCCTCCCAGTAACACTTTTTATATTTCTCCATCTAGCATAGGATTTTGCACCTAGCAGGCTCTCAATAAAGATTTAACTTACATGTGAGTTATGAGATAGGAATGGGAGAATTGCACATGTCCCCTCCACTTAGTTGTAGTCCTAAGACATAGAGCAGCATGGGATAAGGGATGGTATATTTTGGCACATCTATCCCAGCACTAGCTACTTATATTATGCATCCTTAAGCTGCAATAGTTAAAGTTGACTATAGCTGAATCACTGTTAACCAATGGACATAAGACTAAGAAAATTATCAGGTCTCGTTTACAAAAGCCGAGAAGAAGGATTCATCCCTATGCTTTGTAATAATAAGACTAGTGTCTGTAGGCCCCAGTGTATGAGTCAAAGCAACTTGAATGAATCTGCTCACTTCTACAATATTTGTGTAGACATGAATTATCCGCTACATACCCTCATACACATTATTTCAGGTGAATCTGTGTACAAGCATACTAAGAGCAAAGAAGAGCTGTTCTTTGTGTAGACAACTGGGCATAGAGTTTAAGCCACCCTATGTAAAGGAGAGGATTTGACTTTATATATAGTGATATTTCATAGATAACAACTATGTAAGGGTTTTTTTCTTTCTTCTGACACTTGCACTTAATTAACAACCACCACCAGAGAAAATAAGACAATACTGAGTGTTGTAAAAAATACTAAATATGCACTTTCCTGCAGTTACAATCATAAGTCAGTAATAGAAAGGTTAATAGTAGCCATCATATATGTGAAAAAGAAAAATAGAGTTTTTGGCTTCCTAGGATTTTTAAGAAACAGAAAGCATTATGCAAATTAGTCTAGACACTTAATTATGTATTTAGTAAGAATTTGGTTTCATTCAACTATCTGAATATTTCCCACAACTCTTATCAAGTGTCTGCTTCTGGCTGGGCACGGTGGCTCAGGTCTGTAATCCCAGCACTTTGGGAGGCCGAGGTGGACAGATCACAAGGTCAGAAGTTTGAGACCAGCCTGGCCAATATGGTGAAACCCCGTCTCTGCTAAAAATACAAAAATTAGCTGGGCATGGTGGCGCACACCTGTAATCCCAGCTACTCGAGAGGCTAAGGCAGGAGAATTGCTTGAACTTGGGAGGTGGAGGTTACAGTGAGCTGAGATTGTGCCACTGCACTCCAGCCTGGGTGACAGAGCGAGACTCTGTCTCAAAAAAAAAAGTCTGCTTCTCTCTGACATACGAGCTATTCTCTGATAAAGTGATCATTAGGTAAACCCAGCCTCACCCACACATGTCAGAACCAGGCTTCGTTCTCACGGACTGAATGAGCCAGAGAGGGAGAAGTTTGGGCTGACCATCTGAACAGTCTTACCGGTAGCAGGCAGCAGGGAGTCAGGCAGTCTAGACATCCCAATAGCAAGCATTAGAAGAAGGTACAGATAAACAGAGCCCAGATGTTAAGTTCAGTCAGGCCAATGTTTGGTATAAAAGAGTATGACATGAGATGAGAAGGAACAAGTCATGAGGATAAGGTTCAAAGCAGACAGACTCAAATCATAAAGAAAGAGAAATTTTAAACATGGATTCCAAGTTAGGCATGAAGCTAAGATGGGTTATAATAAGGCGGTGGGGCAGTGCAATAAAAAGGGCTCCCTGGAGAACCTCACTAAAAGGACAGGGTGGGGCCTTGGGGAGTTCTTGCCATTTGCCTGGGGGAGGAGCCTGGCCTCTCCTGCTCCTGGGTGGTAACCTGGAATTCAATCAGTAAGATGGGGCCGGTTAACAGGAAAACCTCTCTCTTTGCTGAGTTTTTTTCCTTTTTTGTTCTCACCCTTCTATGTGTCCATGAGCCTAATCTTTCCTGGTTGTGTGACAAGAACCCAGTTTTTAGCTGAACTAAAGAGAAAGTTCTGCAACAGCAAGAGGTCAGAATGAAACCCCAAATAAAGGTGGTAGTACTGATCTTTGAGGTTTTGGTTTCAGAAGAGTTGGGGACAGAGGTTTAACCCATACGCAGAAATTCAATGGCTTTAGCTATGGGATTCTTTAGCTCTTAGGGTTCTAAAGCTAGCACTAAGATTAACGTATTCCTGTGCTACCTCTATTTAGATAGATCTCTGCTACTATTCCTCAACACAGGATGAATTTAATCTTTGTGTCTCTAAATATTTTCACCTGCTTATAAAATCTCATTTTAAAATGTGTTCAATCACATATTCATTCAACAAACATTTACTAAATGATTACTATATTTCAGATACTGTGGAATACTGAGGTAAATAAAGCACAGCTTTGGTCTTAGAAAACTTACAGGTTTGTGAGGGAGTCAGCATCTAAACTGATGATTCCAGAATAGTGTGCTGAAAGCACAAAGAATAGAGGGAACTTTCATTCATTCATCCAGTCGACCAAATGTATTGAGTGCCTTCTGTTTTCCATGCACTAATCTGGGAACACAGAGAGTGACCCTGAACGTAGACTTATGGTGTCATGAAAAACTTCCTAAGAGAAGGTGAAGATTGATCTGACTCTTGTAAGAGGTAACCAGGTAAAAGGATGTGGCAGACAATATCCATTCTTCCCTTCTAACATACAAACAGAACTCTGAAATTTTTTTATAAAATCTGCTTCTCCCTTTATACACCATTCTAGGACTAGTGGCCATATCTGGCAAGTTCTTTTCTCTTTGTTGTTGGAATGCAGAGATGAAAACTAGAGATGGAACCACCATCTTGAAGCCTCACTATAATAATGGTTAAAAAAAAAAAGATAGGAGTCTCAGACCCTGATTATATCACGCAACTTCTACTTCCTTTGGACTTGTGTTTAAGCTACCATTGTCATTTTTCTATTGTGCCGATTATGTGTCATTAAATACCATTCTAAATAATAAAAAAGAATACTGGGGTCTGGGCATGGTGGTTCATGCCTATTATGCCAACACTTTGGGAGGCTGAGGCAGGCAGATCACTCGAGCCCAGGAGTTCAAGACCAGCCTGAGTAAAATGGTGAAACCCCATCTCTACTAGAAATACAAAAAATTAACCAGATGTGGTGGCATGCACCTGTAGTCCCAGCTACTCTTGGGGCTGAAGCGGGAGGATCACCTAAGCCTGGGAGGTTCGGGCTGCGGTTAGCTGTGATTGCACCATTGTACTCCAGCCTGAGTGACACATTAAGATCCTGTCTGAAAAACAAAAACCTGGGATTTGGTAGGAGAGAGTTCAAGAAAAGCATTCCCGGTATGGGAAACAATGGTATGTGCACAGGCATGGAGTTAACGGAGTTAGATGCCTTCAAGGTGAAGAAACGGTAAGTAGACCAAACTAGTTGAGGTTATGAAGGGAAAGTGACTAGAGAGATGAAGTTGGAGAGGTAAGTAGAGACCAGTTCTTTGTAACCCATGTTAAGGAGTAAGAGCTTTATTGTAAAGGTTGTGGAGCATCACTTGTGAATTTTTTTTTTTTTTTTTTTGAGACACAGTCTCACTCTGTCACCCAGGCTGAAGTGCAGTGGCGCAATCTCAGCTCACTGCAACCTCTGCCTCCTGGGTACAAGTGATTCTCATGCCTCAGACTCCAAAATAGCTGAGATCATAGGTGCCCACCACCCCCCACAGGCTAATTTTTTTGGTATTTTTAGTAGAGACAGATTTTCATCATGCTAGCCAGGTTGGTCTTGAACTCCTGACCTCAAGTGATCCACCTGCCTTGGCCTCCCAAAGTGCTGGGATTACAGGCATGAGCCTCTGTGCCTGGCTGATGAATTTTTTAATGACCTAATATTTGAATTTTAGAAAGATCCTTTTGTTAGAATATTTAGGACCATTTTGGGGAGGAGAGGCTGTTGGTGGTAGGTTGTCTAGATAGAACACTTAAATAATCCAGGTGATTAAAACCAAAACTAAGATAGTAGAAATGAGAATTGATAGAAAAGATTGGAATTACTAATTACACGTCCTTAGAAAAAATTCAAAATCTATCAAAAAGGCAGAATCAAAATAGATTGGATCTGCGAATCTAAACAGATAGACATCTCAAAAAGGAGTGGCAGGTTACTGTTTAGGGTGACCAGCTGGTTCACCAAGATAGGGAATACAGAAGGAGGTGATGGTTAAGAGATCATCCAAGCTCTGATATTGCTGATAACTGAAGGAAGTTTAAGTGTTTTGCCAGTTGTAGAAGTATCTCTCAAAAGTAGTAATTATACAGCCTGTATTAGTCCGTTTTCATACTGGTGATAAAGACATATCCGAGACTGGGCAACTTACAAAAGAAAGAGGATTATTGGACTTACAGTTCCATGTAGCTGGGGAGGCCTCACAATCATGGCAGAAAATGAAAGGCAAGGAGGAGCAAGTCATATGGATGGTAGCAGGCAGACAGAGCTTGTGCAGAGAAACTTTCATTTTTAAAACCATCAGATTTCATGAGACCCATTCACTATCATGAGAACAGGACAGGGAAGACCTGCCCCATGATTCAAAAATCTCCTGCTAGGTCCTTCTCACAACACATGGGAATTATAAGAGCTACAAGATGAGATTTGGGTAGGGACATAGAGCCAAACCATATCATTCTGCCTCTGGTCCCTCCAAAATCTCATATCTTCACATTTCAAAACCAATCATGCTTTCCCAACAGTCCCCCAAGTCTCAACTCATTTTGGCATTAACTCAAAAGTCCACAGTCCAAAGTCTCTTCTGAGACAAGGCAAGTTCCTTCTACCTATGAGCCTGTAAAATCAAAAACAATTTAGTAGAAACAGGGTTTCACCATATTGGCCAGGCTGGTCTCGAACTCCTGACCTTGTGATCCACCCACCTTGGCCTCCCAAAGTGCCAGGATTACAGACTTGAGCCACCATGCAGGCCTGGGATTTTCTTTTCTATTGCATTATCAGGCTGCAAATTTTCCAAGCTTTTATGCTCTACTTCTCTTATAAAACGGAATGCCTTTGGCAGCGCCCAAGTCACATCTTGAATGCTCTGCTGCTTAGAAATTTCTTCTGCCAGCTACCTTAAATCATCTCTCTCAAGTTCAAAGTTCCACAAATCTCTAGGGCAGGGGTAAAATGCCACCAACCTCTTTGCTAAAACATAACAAGAGTCACCTTTGCTCCAGTTCTCAACAAGTTTCTCAGCCCCATCTGAGACTGCCTCAGCCAGGATTTCATTGTCCATATTATTATCAGCATTTTGATCAAAGCCATTCAACAATCTCTAGGGAGTTTCAAACTGTCCCGCATTTTCCTGTCTTCTTATGAGCCCTCCAAACTGTTCCAACCTCTCCCTGTTACCCAGTTGCAAAATCACTTCCATATTTTCGGGTATCTTTTCAGCAGCACCCCACTCTACTGGTATCAATTTATTGTATTAGCCCATTTTCATGCGGCTGATAAAGACATACCCGAGACTGGGCAACTTACAAAAGAAAGAGGATTATTGGACTTACAGTTCCATGTGGCTGGGGAAGCCTCACAATCATGCTAGAAGGTGAAAGGCAAGGAGGAGCAAGTCACGTCTTACATGGACAGTGGCAGGCAAACAGTTTTTGCAGAGAAACTCCCATTTTTAAAACCATCAGATCTCGTGAGACCCAGGATTCAATCATCTCCCACCTGGTCCTTCCCACAACACGTGGGAATTATGGGAGCTACAAGATGAGATTTGAGGGGAAACACAGAGCCAAACCATATCACAGCCTCAACTCTTAAAGTTGACATTTATACAAACATTATTTTCTGAAAATTTACAAGTAGATTGAGATCAGGATAACACTGTTTTATCTTTGCATACTACTGTGTTTATTCTGTCTTTTAATATATCTTAGATCACTGACAGAAAAAATATGTAAAAGATAATACCAAAACAGCTGTACTACAGGAAATGTAGTAATGGTTTTTGTTTCTTTGTTTTCTATCTCAGCCCAGTTCAAAACTAGGTAAGGAGAGAATGATGAATGGAAAGAATAACAAGGAAAGAAATGTGCCATAAGAGTCATTTAGCAGATGTTATTTTAATGTGTCTGACATAGCTCTGCATAGTTTTACACCTTTATGAGTTTATTGTGATAATGGTGGCAGGAAGATGCAGGCTCCAGGCATTGCTAAGTAATGTTAAAATTCTGAGTTTTACTTGATCCTTCCTTCTATTAAAATGTTTTCACAAAGTCTGTGTTCTTTCAAGTCAGCCTAGAGAGTAATAGCATAAAGCATTGGCAATGTCAAAGGAGATGAAAACAACTCCCATTCTTTTCCATTTAGATGTTTTCTCTTTTGTTAGGCCAAGCCTGGATTAAGGACAGAGTATAGACTATCACCTGTTATCAGCCATGTACCTGCTAACAGTAAAAACTTGCTAATGTCCTTAGTCTAGTGACAATGACTGGAAAAGTTTGGTTTAGCTCTAACCTCTGTACTTTATGGTATAAACCAGGAGCCCATATTTGGACAAAGTGGCTATAGAGCAGTAATCATTCCATCTTATTAGGACTTGGCTTATTGCTACTTGCATCTAAAGAGGGCACCGTAAAAGATTTAGAAAAGCTGTTGTTACTACATATGTATTGCTGCAATTCTTTTCTTTCTTTTTGTTTTCTTGAGACAGGGAGGGTCTCACTCTGTCACCCTGGCTGGAGTGCAGTGCTGTGATCATAATTCACTGTAAACTCCTGGGCTCAAGCAATCTTCTTGCCTCAGCATCTTGAGTAGCTGGGACTACAGACATGCCACCATGCCTGTCTATTTGTATTTTTTGCAGAGACAGAGTCTCCCTGTGTGGCCCAGGCTGGTCTTGAACTCCTAGCCTCAAGAAATCCTCCCACCTTGGCCTCCCAAAGTGCTGGGATTATAGGTGTGAGCCACTATGTCCCATCTGCTGTTTCTCTTTTTAAACAGTGGAAGACTGCTTCTAATACATGGGCAGATACTGTTGTGATGGTAGAAAGAGAGATATTTGTGGAATAACTCAATTCTTATAAGCTAGAAATATGGATTAGAAAGTTGTTGACTGTAGTCACTTGAGCTTTATTGGCATTTCAAAGGAAAAACAAAAATAAAGGATTAGCTTCCGAAACTTATTTTTTTGGAGGCCATGCTCCTAAGTGAGTTTGTAAAAACACTCCTTGTAGTAAAGTCAGAGACTAGGGTAGAATTTGCTCAATTATCATTTCAAAGCTTAGAAACCTAGGCATCATATGTATTTTTAGCCATCTGTTTAATTCACATCTTTCTTACACAGTTGTCAATGGGAGTAAGGGGAGAGCATGAATCTACACTCTATGGGAATGGGTAATAAAATACCCAAAGGGGAACTTTTTCCTGATCCCAGGTTATATTCACCTTATATCCAGAAGGACAAGGACTCATTTATCTTTTAACTTTTCTCTTTCCCTACTACTTCATCACAGATGGTTTTCATACAAATGTTTGATATTTTTTTGATTTACCTCAATTATTGTTTCTACCTTTCATTTTCTAGGTTACTTTGCAGAATCTCAAACTATTTTAATTCTAAAGCAGTCTAGTTATATATCAGCATAGAACAAAAAGCTCACCAATCAGAAAGCCAGGAATGAAATGGGTGTACATTTATGCAAACATTAGACTGATTTGGGGCCAGACCAGGTGGTGAGGTAGTGGCCATAAGACAGAAGAGCTACACTATTGTCACTTTGCGTGGAAGCAAGAAGATACAGGAAGGCAAAGATGCCTTAAGGTGTGTATAACAGTAAGGAAAAGAGTAAGAAATAAAGCCAAACTCATAGAAACAGGCTTTAATTTAGTTTTCATTATATTTAAAGGCTCTAGAATGCCATCTGACATTTTTGCTAGGAGAAACACTAAATAAAAGATATGAATACATCTTATTTACATACACACTGTATACCCCAAATATAAAAATCATCCCATTTGAGGATGAGCATGTCTAATTGCAACATCAGTGAAATCAAAGTCAACTGTTCTGTCAACCCAGTTTGAAAGATTCTGTTTATTTCAAAATCATGTTATTTGCCCTTGTAAGAAGCAAAATAAACTGTGTAATTTAAAAGAAAGTTATGAGATACTCAGGCTTAAATAATTTGGCTTTATCAGATTCAAGATATAAAAGGAGAGTACTCAACTTTTTTTGAAAAAAGAGATTGGGGACTGTTTGGCCAGTTTTTTAAAAAAAATCAGAATCAACAACTAATTTATTAAACAATTATTCAACACCTTGTACGTGCCAATCAGCACATGGGCTAGATACTAGATGTGTTAAAAATGAGAAGCAGGCAGGAGCCATTTCGGGTTAGGAGAGAAAGAAGGAGATACCATGACAGAATAGTAGGTGAGATTTTAGGTTAAAAGTAGCCTTTAAGCATCTCTCATATCTCACTATGTAGGTGGCTACCTACCTAAAGAGCAGCCCTACTCCATATGGTGGGAAATAAATAGAGCCTCCCAACTGCCTACCCGGGTTTGCCTCCAATTCTTACATAATGAAAACAATAAGAATTTTATTTAATTGAGAAGTTGATGGGTCTGTATAAAAGCTTGCATGCTTTAAAAAATTCCTGCAATTCCTGGCCTTTTAATACTCTTATGATAAACTACACGATGGCCACATCCTTAGGATATCTCTCAGAAACCATAAGCTTTTGCTTTACATATTTTAAAAGAAACTTTTTTAACAGCAGTTTTAGGTTCACTGCAAAATTGAACAGAAAGCACAGAGTTCCCCTACACCTACATACCCACAGCCTTACCTGCTGTTGACATCCTGCACCAGACTGGCACATTAGTTACAAGAAAGGAATTTAAATTGACACACCATTATCACCCCGAGTGCGTAGTTAATGTAAATACTTAGGTTCCTTCTTGGTGTTGTATATTCTTTGGTTTGGGACAACTATATAATGCTATATATTCACCATTATAGCATCATACAGAATAGTTTCACTGCCCTATAAATCCTCTATGTTTCCTCCCTCTTCCCACTTCCTTGAAACCACCGATCTTTTTACTGTCTCCATAGTTTTGCCTTTTCTAGAATGTCCTATAGTTGGACTCATATAGTATGTAGCCTTTTCAGATTGGCTTCTTTCACTTAGTAATATTCTTTTTAAAATAACTTCTTCTAAAAAAACTGGGATACATGTGCATAACATGCAAGTTTGTTACATAGGTATATGTGTGCCATGGTGGTTTGCTGTACCTATTGACTCATCCTCCAACTTCCCTCCCCTTACTACCACCCTCCAACAGGCCCTAGTGTGTGTTGTTCCCCTCTCTGTGTCCATGTGTTCTCATCGCTCAATTCCCACTATGAGTGAGAACATGTGGTATTTGGTTTTCTGTTCCTGTGTTAGTTTGCTGAGAATGATGGCTTCCAGCTTCATCCATTTCCCTGCAAATGACATTATCTCATTCTTTTTTTATGGCTGCATAGTATTCCATAGTGTATATGTGCCACATTTTCTTTATCCAGTCTATCACTGATGGGCATTTGGGTTGGCTCCATGTCTTTGCTACTGTAAATAGTGCTGCAATAAACATATATGTGCATGTGTCTTTATAGTGGAATGATTTATAGTTCTTTGGGTATATACTCAGTAATGGAATTGCTGGGTCAAATGGTATTTCTGGGTTTTAGACCCTAGATACTATCTTCCACAATGGTTGAACTAATTTACATTCCCACCAGGAGTGTCAAAGCATTCCTATTTCTCCACAGCCTCGCCACCATCTATTGTTTCCTGATTTTTAAATAATTGCCATTCTGACTGGCGTGAGATGGTATCATTGTGGTTTTGATTTGCATTTCTGTGATGATCTGTGATGTTGAGCTTTTGTTCACATGTTTGTTGGCCGCATAAATGTCTTCTTTTGAGCAGTGTCTGTTCATATCCTTTGCCCACTTTTTGATGGGGTTGTTTGTTTTTTTCTTGTATATTTGTTTAAGTTTCTTGTAGATTCTGAACATGGGCCCTTTGTCAGATGGACAGATTGCAAAAATGTTCTTCCATTCTGTAGGTTGCCTGTTCACTCTGATGATAGTTTCTTTTGCTGTGCAGAAGCTCTTTAGTATAATTAGATCCCATTTGTCAATTTTAGATTTTGTTGCAATTGCTTTTGGCATTTTTGTCATGAAGTGTTTTCCCACGCCTATGTCCTGAATGGTATTGCCTGGGTTTTCTTCTAAGGTTTTTATGGTTTTGGGATTTGCTTTTAAGTCTTTAATCCATCTTGAGTTAATTTTTGTATAAAGTGTAAGGAAGGGGTCCAGTTTCCGTTTTCTGCATATGGCTAGCCACTTCACTTAGTAATATTCATTAAGGTTCCTCTGTGCCTTTTCATGGCTTGATAGCTCATTACTTTTTAGTGTTAAATAACATTCCATTGGCTGGATGTACTACTTTCTATCCATTCACCTACTTAAGGATAATCTGTTTGCTTCCAAATTTTAGCAATTATGAATAAATTGCTCTAAACATCTATGTGCATGTTTTTGTGGAGACATAAGTTTTCAGCTCCTTGGGGTAAATATTAAGGATTATGACTGCTGGATCATATGGGTAAGGATATGTTTAGTTTTGTGAGAAACTGCCAAACTGGCTTCAAAAGGGGCTGCACAATTTTGCATTCCCACCAGCAATGAATAAGAGTTCCTGTTGTTCCATACCCTCAGCAGCATTTGATGTTGCCAGTTTTTTGAATTTTAGCCATTCTAATAGGTGTGTAGTGGTAGCTCATTGTTTTTATTTGACTTTCTCTAATTACATAGGATGTTGGGCATCCTTTTTATGCTTATTTGCCGTCTGTATATCTTCTTTGGTGAAGCGTCTGTTCAGATCTTTTGCCCATTTTTAATTGGGTTGCTAGAATTCTTGCTGTTGAGTTTTAAGAATCTTTTGTATATTTTGGATAGCAATCATTTATCAGATATGTCTATGCAAATATTTTCTCCCAATCTGTGGCTTGTATTCTCATTCTCTTGACTGTTTTTTAAAGAGCAGAAGTTTTTATTTTGAATGAAGTTCAACTTATCAAGTCTTTCTTTCATGGGCTTTGTCTTTGGTGCTGTATCTTAAATATAATTGCCAAACCCAAGGTTATCTAGATTTTCTCCTGTATTTTCTCCTCAGAGTTTTATAGTTTTGCATTTTACATTTAGATCTATGACCAATTTTGAGCTAATTTTTGTGAAGAATGTAATAAGGTCTATGTTAAGATTCATTTTTTTTTATGTGAATATCCAGTTGTTCCAGTACCATTTATTGAAATGACTGTCTTTTCCCCAGCTAATTGCTTTGCTCCTATGTCAAAGTTCAGTTCAGTATATTTGTGTTGGTCTATTTCTGGTCTCTCTAGTCTGTTCTACTGATCCATTTGTCTATTTTTCTGCCAATACTTGATTACTGTCTTGATTACTGTGTAGCCTTATGGTAAGTCTTGAAGTTGGGTAGTTTTAGTCTTCTTCTTTGTTCTTCTCCATTAATATTGTGTTGGTTATTCTGAATCTTTTGCCTCTCTATATAAACTTTAGAATCAGTTTGTCAATATCCACAAAATAACTTGCTTGGGTTTGCTTTGCTTTTAAAACTTTCAATTATGAAACTTGTGCACGAGAAATGCAATGATCAGTAGAGGTATATCTAAATAATTTTACTCAACCTGCCTAATTTTACTTAATTTGGATAATCAAAGACTCCTATCATTGTTTTTCCTGTTTTTTTTTTTTATAAACAAGAAACATCAAGATACATGCCTTAATAGTGAATGACAATACCCACGAGAATAACTAAAAATTTTGTAAGTATTTATTTTATTTCAATATTGATTATTGCCATAAAGCAAACGTATAATCTGCCTTGGAAACCTATAACACAGAGATATTAGCAAGCCTGATCATTTGATGGAAGTAGAAGTGACCCTCCCTGAAGTGACTTTTACTTTTTCTGTATATATTTTAACCCTTTTATTTCCATTCACTTACAGAAAAGAAACCATTATTCATTTTCTGTGACCAGAATATAATCGGGTTTTCACCCTTACGTGATTCAGTATTGTTGTGAAGTTCTTCTGTTCATGAATCCTTCACAGAATAATGCCTCTCAGCCTGTGTATGTGCAATTCTTTTTTTTAAACAACAATGTGTTTTATAAGAAGTCTATAAAAGTAGAAATCACACACAAAAATATGGATTACTCTGACATGTTGGCAAAGTAGGTTATAGCTGGATTTGAGTTTGGGAGTTCTGTATGCTTGAGAGCATCTGGAAGTCAGAGTCAGTGACCAGTCCTTGTCACTAATCTGTAAACAATAATTTCAAGTAGTATTTAGCACTTTTTAACTACTAAGAAATTGAAGCATAATCACCTCCTGTGTAATGCTACTTAGGTCTGAGCAGATAAGGGCATTTCATACTATTGTTTCTAACATTAAAAATTTTTATTTAAAAAAACAGTTAATGCTAATAGAAATCATAAATTTTGGCTTTTTTGTTGCATTTTGAACATATGAGGAGTTCATCAATTTAAACTAGTTTTTTGTTATTTTTAAAAAGAAGAACATAATCTTTTTACTTCTACATACTAGTTTAAAAAAAAATCACTGATACTATCAAAAGGTTCAGTACCTGAATCTTAACTCTTATGTAGGTGCTAGTAGTGCTTATTGCTGAAACTGCATGGAACATATACCTCCTTCTAATGTTTTTGTTTTTTGATTTTTTTTTTTGAGACAGAGTCTGGCTCTGTCGCCCAGGCTGGAGTCCAGCGGTGCCATCTCAGCTCACTGCAACCTCTGCCCTCTGGGTTCAAGCAATTCTCCTGCCTCAGCTTCCCTAGTAGCTGGAGTTACAGGTGTGCACTACCAAAACTGGCTAAGTTTTGTATTTTTAGTAGCGACAGGGTTTTGCCATGTTGGCTGGTCTCAAACTCCTGACCTCAAGTGATCCACCCGCCTCAACCTCCCAAAGTGTTGGGATTACAGGCATGAGCCACCCCACCCGGCCTTCTAGTGTTTATTTTCGGTTAAAGGGAACATGCAGTTCCTCTTAGGGAATTTTAGGCCCCATTACCCTATAAAATGAATAGTTTTGAATAATTATTGTGAGAGACCATTAAAAAAAAGACAATTTAAAATACTTGATTCCAAATTAATATACAAGTAACCTCAAGAAACTCAGTGCTAAAGGAAAACAGCAGGCAACTTCAGTTCAGAATTTTTCCATCAACTTTTCAAGAATAGAAACTGGGTTAATACCACCTTTCTAAAACAAAACAAGTCATTTTAAAAGCTAAAAAACCCATGTTAATATAATTTGATTATAAAGTTAGAAAACCACAAGTATATTTCCTCATCTAATTTAGAATTCTGGAAACATAGTACCTTAGTGAGCATTAAAGGATACTTCAAATTAACCTGTCATAGAAAATTGTCTCTTGAGCTTTCAAATCCTATACCAATACTATATATCTTGTTATTTATTTATTTATTTATTTATTATTTTTATCTATGTTTGAAGGTGAATTACATGGGGCTATTTGCTTCTTTAACCTAATTTCAACTCTAAAGGCAAAATTAAAATGCATTTTTTCCTATTTGCAGAAGAAATTGCCTCAGATGCTACTATCCTATAATTCTCTTTCTGTTCAGCCCACAATATAATAGTGTATTGTTCTTCCAAACTGTCTTATAAGGCGATACTACAAAATTAAATGGATAAAAGTTACCATATAGGCTATGAAGATTGTTTGCTGGTGGTAATTTTTAAGCTTGATTCTGAATAGACTTAATAAGAAGGGCACTTGGAAGAGGTGACTCAAATTTTGCTCTTCAAATTATAGGCTCATGCTCCCGAAATTTCAAAAGGCCTACACCTTAAGGGCAAAGCACTGATAGACGCTTTAGAGTCATTTCAGAAAAGCACATTGTTTTCTCTTTTAAATCATTCCTTAATATACTTTTGGAATCAAGGCAGAGAGAAACCGAGAATAAAACCAACCAAGCACTCCAGCCATTGGGCTTTCTGCCTATTTTCCCTGTTCCAAAGAAAAGAGAGACACCATCCTGCAATAAATACTTCATAGACAACTTGACTTTTGCAATGTCAGTCAGCATTTTCCCCATATCTCCTGGTTCTTTTTGTTGCTAATAGTTGGCCTGGCAATGGTGGTTAAATGGGAGCAATTAATCTGTAGAGGAGGAAAGACTTCCTTTAACTGTTGAAGGGTGCTGTCTGGCAGGATTCCAAAGACTTGTAGTGTTTTTAGAGTGGGAATTGCTTCAAGTTCATGTAAAGTTTTGGGTATATCACAGCACCGACTGAGTGATACGTGCTCGAGGTAGTTGAGCTGATAGAATATGTGAAAGCAGTCATTCTTTAGCTTTAGCATGACATTATCACTTAAGTTTAGGTAGACATCTAGATCCTCAATGGGGCATCTTCTAATGAAAGTAGAGACATCAGATTTCAGGAGATTCTTTCGGCAGCCACTGAGATTCAGCTGGGTGACGCCTTCTGACAAATGCGCAACAGCCACTTGCACATGCTTTTTCAGTGAGGCCATATCACCAGCAGAGGTTTAGCTCATCCAGTCTGGAACAGCTGGATTCAAAGAACCCAGAACGCCCAGAAAGGAATAGTAGCACTAAATTTGAGTTCTGTGCAAGCTGATTGACAATGAGATCTGAAAGCCATAGGTCTTCCAGAAAGCTTAGATTCTGCAACTTGGAGCCCTGAGACAGAACGCTATGGAGGGCAGACACATTTGAGTTCAACAGATCCCTCTGCTGTATATGAAAAGGGCTGAAATGTTCAACTAATGGTTGGTCATAAATTATTGTGGGCCATGGAAGGCACCTGCCCCAGACTAATCATATCTGGGTGCAGATTTCTACCTGTGACTTGTAAAGTCTGCCATAGAGACTCAACAAATGCTAGGGCTCAACAAATACCACCTCTTAAAACATCAGAGGCCTTTAGCAGCTCAATGAGGCACAGACAGAAAAAGATCCTAAAGAGCAGCTCATCTGGAAGCGAGTCCCATAAAACACTTGGAAAGTTCTCTCCCTTTAGTTTAGGCCTGTGGATGATCACAGTCTTTGTCATTTTTTTACTCTTCAGCCATTTCCTTGGGGGGCTGTGTGATTGGCCCAGGTTTTAGAGCAGTTCCTGCGGGATGTTCTCACTGTCTGCCTCCTCCTTCTCAAGGGCAGAGACTCCGATGCCTGCCAGGAGTTCAGAAGTCTTGCTGGAATTGCAACATTTGAAGTGTGATGGGCACCCCTTTTATTGTTTTTTAAGGCCCACTTTTCCTTTCTGGAATTAAAATTATTTAATTTTTTAAGTGTATAAATTTATAGGGTACAAGTATAATTGTGTTACATGCATAAATTGCTTACTGGTGAAGTCAGGGTTTTTAGGTTAGTCATTACCAAATAATGTACATTGTACACATTAAGTAATCTTTCATTATCCACCCCCTCCTAACCCATTCACTCTTCAGAGTCTCCATTTGTTTATAATTCCACACTCTAAGTCCATGTGTAAACATTATTTAGCTCCTACTTATAAGAACATGTGATATTTGTGTTTTTGTGTCTGACTTGTTTCTCTTAAGATAATGGCCACCAGGTCCATTCATATTGCTGCAAAAGACATGATTTCATTCTTTTTTATGGCTGAATAGTAGTCCATTTTGTATATATGCCACATTTTCTTTATCCAGTCTTCTGCTGATACACACTTAGGTTGATTCCATATCATTGCTATTGTGAATAGTGCTATGATGAACATATGTGTGCATGTATCTTTTTGATATAATGATTTATTTTTTGGGTGGGTACTCAGTAGTGGGATTGCTACATTGAATTGCCACATCTGTTTTTAGTTCGTTTAGAAATCTCCATACTGTGTTCTCATAGAAGTTGTACTACTTTACATTCCTACCAACAGTATGTGAGTTCCCTTTTATTCACATCCTTGGCAATGTGTTATTTTTAATCTTTTCGATAATAGACATTCTGACTGGTATAAGATGATATCTCATTGTGGTTTAAATTTGCATTTCTCTGATGATTAATCATGTTGAGCATTTTTTCATATGCCTATTGGCCAGTTGTATGTATCCTTTGAAAAATGTCTATTCATATCCTTTTCCCACTTTTTAAGGGATTATTTTTTATTGTTAAGTTGTTTGAGTTTCTCATAAATTCTGGATATTAATCCCTGTCAGATGCATAGTTTCAAATATTTTCTCCCAGAATGACTAAATTTAAAAAAAAAGAAAACTTTCCAAATTATGTGTTGACTAGGATATTATATTAGTCAGGATTCTCTAATAAGACAGAACCAATAAAATATATATACATATGTATATGTATGTACATATTATATATATGCATTTTATTGTCTCTGTAGAGAAATATATATATATATATATACACATATTGTCTCTCTATATCTCTCTATATTTTTCTCTCTATATATAGAGACAGAGTGAGAGAGATAGAGAAAGAGAGAGAGACAGATATGAAAGGGGATTTATTAGTAAAATCAGCTCACAGGATTATGGAAGCTGAGAGGTCCCATGACAGGCTATCCACAAGCTGAAGATCCTGGGATGCCGGTAGCATGCCTGAAGACATGAGAACTCAGGTTTAAGTCTTACAGTTCAAAGGCCGAAGAGCTTGTAGTTCTGATGTCCAAGAACAGGAGAAGAAGAGAGTTTATTCTAGCTCCAGGAGAGAGAGAAACTCATTTGTTTTTCCTCCCTTTTTGTTCTATCCAAGTGATATGGTTTGGCTATGTCCCCAACCAAATCTCATTTTGAATTGTAGTTCCCATAATCCACAGATGTCATGGGAGGGGCCTGGCGGGAGATAATTTAATCATGGGACAGTTACCCTCATGCTGTTTTTGTGACAGTGAGTGAGTTCTCATGAGATCTGATGGTTTTGTAAGGGACATTTCCCCCATTTGCTCAGCACCTCTCCAAGCTGCCGCCATGTGAGGAAGGACATGTTTGCTTCCACTTGCACTAAGTTCGTGAGTTTCCTGAGGCCTCCCAGCCATGCTAAACTGTGAGTTAATTAAACCTCTTTCCTTTATAAATTACTCAGTCTCAGGTATGTCTTTATTAGCAGCGTGAGAATGGACTAATACACCAGGCCTCCGGCCCATTGGATGGTGCCTGCCCACACTGAAGGCAGATCTTTTCCATTTAGTGCATGTTGTCTCACACCAGTCTCTTCTCAAAACACCCTCACAGACTCACCCCAAAATAATGCTTTAACAGTTCTCTAGATATTCCTTAATTCAATCAAGTTAACACCTAAAATCAACCATCACAGGTTTAAAGCAACTGGAATTCTTAAACAATGCTGGTGGAAGTGTAAACGGGTAAAACCACTTTGGAAAACTACTTGTCTGTTTTGATTAAATCTAAATATATGCTAAATAATTATGACCCCGTAATTCCAAATCTCACAAAATGAGTACATATATTCACCAAGAAACTTGAACAAGACATCTCAGAAGCATTATACCAGAGCCAGAAAAAATAAAATATTTATTAACACAGAATGGATATGTAAACTGAAGTATATTTAGACAACTGAATACTTAGCTATGGAAATGAACTAACTGCTACCACAGGCAACAATATGGATCAATCTCACAAACATCATGTTATGTGAAAGCTGTCAGACATATAAGGCTACAAACTCTTTTTACATTTATACAAAGTTCAGAATCACAAAACTTATCTATGATAGTGAAAACCTTGGGAAAGAAGGGGAATAATGAATTGAAAGGGGAATGAGGGAGGCTTTTTGAATTTGAGTAACTCTATTTCTTGAGGTAAGTGATGATTACAAGATGTTTTCATTCTGTGAAATTTCATCGAGCTGTATGCTTGTGATTTGTGTATTTTTACAATGCATGTTGTTATATTTTGGCATTAACATTTATTTAAAAAACTTAGAAGCAATCCAACGGAACCTACTGAGTTCTATAAAAATGATCAGAATATATATGAGAGGAAATTTATATTATTTTAAGCTCTTATGGTAAACTTCCTACTACACAATGGGTTAATCTCAAGAGGTAGGGATTGCCTTTTGATAGATGAGTTGGGATTGGATTTTAGGTGTGTCTGATGTCAAAGCCCATGCTTAAAGCCACTATCTCGTACAGACTTCCATTATGATTAGATATTCTCTTCCTTATCTACTTACAACAAACAACTATGGTTCCATATATTTTCTTTTCCTGTTTTATTTTATCACACTTAGTGACAGTGACATATTGTCCATATCCTTAATTGTGTTTCATGACACCAAAATAAAGTTGAAAAACATTTGTTTGCTCTAAACAAGGCCAAATGACTACTTTTATGTATATATGTATTTATTATGTGTGTGTGTGTGTGTGTGTGTGTGTGTGTGTGTGTGTGTGGTGATCACAAAGCTTAGGTATATGTATGATGTATGTGGTATATCTTTATATTTTTTAAATAATTCTTCACTTGTGTCATGGCACTTTTAATACTTTGCTCAATATTTGATCATAGCTGAATTTTGAGCAGACAATCTCACTGTCTGTGGTGGGCATTTAAGGTTTTTGTTTTTGTTTTTACCTCCCTCAAGATGTACTAATTCAGAATCTTTCAGAGTATGCAGCAGTTCAATTTTTTCCAGTATGCATTGACTTGTACACAGAAATATTAAATTATATCTGTCATTGTTCAGCTGTTGCCCAATGATAACATTTTCTCAGTTCCCCTGGAGTGTTTTATAATTCCCACCTCATTTCAACTGGCTCTTATGTTCATCCCTCTTCTGGTTGTTAATAAATTGGTGAAACTGCAACACCACCAGTCATACATATGACTATACCATCGCCCTGTTAGCCTTTTATACACACTGAAATTTGGCCATTTATTTTTACTATTAGCTTTCCACCTCTTACATACTTTATAAGCCATAGCTAAAGTGGCACATGCTCCCCCTTTAGATACTGAATTTAATATATAATCACCAAAGAATGTGAGGATTCTACTGTTTTAATAGAGGTAATTACTTTTTTCCCCTAGAAGGTAGCCATTTAGTTTAACTACTGAATATCAGAGATAATTATTGACTATTTTTCCTTAAAATATAGTTTGCCAAGTATTCCAGCCCTTCTTATATATTCACTCTTATTCCTTTAATTAACTAAATGCATCTGACATATTTATTACTGAAGACACATATTCATGAGACACTTTACAGAATAAATGTTCAACTCATTTTTATGTAGCCATTGCTTAGAAAGTTACATCAGAATAATATATAGAATAATATATATTTTTTTCATTTACTTATATTACACCAATTTTCTTCACTTAATTTTTCAGAGACTATACTAACAGAATTCCTAAAAGGACAAAAACCAATAAGGTATTATCTCCAAAGAAAAATGTTTGAAAATTTAATAAATTCATATGACAGAGCAGTTAAATTTTTGGCATCCTTAATATTGCAATGCATAGAGCTAGCTGAGAAGACTATTAAGTAATCATTATCTATATTATGGACAATGGTAGATCCTCATTCTGTCAGGTAGATGCAGCAAACTAACAAATCTTCCTTTATTATAGAGTCTATGTGCTAATTATAGAGTAGCTACAGAAGTTGAAACTTGTTCAAAGTTAGAAATGATGATACACCCACATACTCTCTCAGCCACCTTTCAGTAACCTGCCTATTTCAGAACTCGGTAGCTTCAGCTCATATTATTATTATAGCTTTTGCTTTCTTTCTTTCTTTCTTTTTTCAAGATACTTGGGAAAGGTGAAATAGAATAGAAAATCATTACAACACAATGGTATTTCTGCATTGCCTGTAGGTTTAATATTTTGATTTGTTTCTCACAGAGTCACTTGGTTATAAATCCAAATGAATATTTTTAAATCAGTCTTGGAAGAGAAATGCCTTCAAAAAATCTACCAAGCTTTATTTGTGAAAAATGTAATGAAAAGTTTAAGGAAGGAGAATGAGGACTTACAATACCAAAATTTTCATGAAAATTAATCTGACTTATTGCTACACTCAAATTCCAAGGCTGAGTTTTGAAACAAACTTCCTTATGGCATTATAGCTAATCTGTGATGACTGTTACATAAATAGCTTTTTTGCACTACACCAAATACAAGTGCTCTCATTTCCAAATCCCTGAAAAACTGTTATGACATCGAATAAACAAGAATCATTTTAAAAGAATAGGCCATTGCTACAATCAAGTCAATTTCAGCATTCTTTTCCCAGAACTATTTTGCATATTGGGTCAGACAACAGTTTTAGTCCTAGTAACTGTCTATTTTGGGAGCTCACCTACAATCTGGTGACATTATGGAAAAAGCATGAAATTAGAACTGTAATATGAATAAAAAAGGCAAACATCTAGAGTTTAAAAGATTATCTTTGTACTTAGCTACTTGTCATTTTTAAAGGTACTTTTTCAGCACTAATTAATCTGCTTAAAACCTTTATGAGCATGGCTGGACTAGGAGAAAACAGAGTTTTGAGGAGGGAAAAGTGAAAGGTTCCTATTGGAGTTATTTTTTTTCCATATCTCATCTCAAAGCAGAATCTCCTAAATAGTTAAGTCAATTAAATTCCTCTTATCTGAACAGTCAAGCTGTTCAGCAGATAAAGAAATTCTATTTTGCTTGAAACCCCTAGGGATAACCTAAAGCATTGTTCCACAGTAAGCCAAAGTCTCAGAATTGAGAAATCAAGGGAGCCCGGAATCATCTTAGATATTTGGACATCTTCAGGATCAGCGATAGATGGATTTAAAGCCAAATAACACTGATTCTGACTAGAATTGGACATATTTCTAAGAAAATAACCAGTTGACTCTCCATGTCTAATTCCTTGCAGGTCAATAATTCATTTCTGACTATGGCAGTTTCGATCAAACTTCTGGGGTTACGGAATGCATGTGAGTGTCACTGACTGCCACTGGCAGGCCTGAGGCATAAACGAGAGAGAAGACCAAATAATAGGGGAGAAGTTGTGGTAGAAGATCACCAACTAATTTTTTTTTACCCCGCCCCCAGCTCTGGGGACAGAGTTTTGCTCTGGTCGCCCAGGCTGGAGTGCAATGACGCGATCCTGGCTCACTGCAACCTCCACCTCCTGGGTTCAAGCCATTCTCTGTCTCAGCCTGTCTAGTAGCTGGGATTACAGTATTTTTAGTACAGACGGGGTTTTGCCATGTTGGCCAGGCTGGTCTCGAACTCCTGACCTCAGGTGATCCACCTACTTTGGCCTCCCAACGTGCTGGGATTACAGGCATGAGCCACTGAGCCCATCCCACCAACTAATTCCTAAGATGCAAGCCATAATTTCCACCACTGGCTCAGAGGACAGTGAGGTAAGTGCACTAGCCACCATATACACACACACACACACACACACACACACACACACACACACATACATATATATATTTTATATATGTATATATATGTACACATTATATATATGTGTGTATATATATAGCCGGGAGTGGTGGTGGTGGTGCATGCTTTTAGTCCCAGCTACTTGGGATGCTGAGGTGAGAGTTTCAGCCTCCCACTTCAGCCCAGGAGTCGGAGTCTGCAGTGCCTATGATCGTGCCACTGCACTTCAGCCTGGGTGACAGTGAGGCCCTGTCTCAAAACAAACAAACAAAAAAGGAAACAAACAAACAAAACCAAAACAACCAGCATTACATGTGACCCTCCTTGGAGGGTGATGGGTTAATCTTTTTATGCACAGAAAAGTTCTGCAAGCATATATCACAAATGGAAACTGGTTATCACTGGTGGGATTATGATTATCCCTATTTTCTAAAATGTGTAATACTGATATGATAATACAAATCTTTGAATGCATGGAATAACAAAGATTACAATAGACTAAGGGATTTCATGATTTAGAAAGATATACAAGTCCTATTTTCCCTGGAGACTCACCCTTGTTCATGCATCACAGAATAAACCTCCAACAGCATTATTACTGGCACTTCCTGACAACAATATATCTTATTGAGATTTGTATAAGTAATGAGTTGTCAAATGAGTATTTTAAACTCTCACATAAAACTCTTCAAATGTGAGAAACGTGGCTAAATAGCCACATGTCCATAAGATTGCTTTCAGGTTTACCAATTACAATAATAATTAAACAAATAATTGA
Organism: Cheracebus regulus; assembly: GCA_963574635.1. Classification (NCBI taxonomy): domain Eukaryota; kingdom Metazoa; phylum Chordata; class Mammalia; order Primates; family Pitheciidae; genus Cheracebus; species Cheracebus regulus. Next base: position 23,534 of record CAUYQU010086921.1, read on the forward strand.
TGTGGCTTCTTAGAGCCTGGTGTGCTTTTTAGTTAGCTATACAAAAGAGGAACTAGGGAGAAAATTCTCAACAGAAACAGCAGAACAGAGAGCCAGTATCTTTAATCTTCCTGTAAAGACCCACTCTTTTCTCCATATGACAAGGCAAATAATGTATATGTGGCCAACTCTAGATTATGCAAGGTCATGAGGGACAGAAACGACGTAGATAATTGAAACCCGCTGAAAATCCAGAAACCTAATTTTACCTAATAGTTGCAACCACCTCATGGACAGAACCCTTCCGTAGAGCTGCTAATGAGAAGCATAATTGAGTGGTTTGAGTTCATCTGCTTTCAGTTATCCTTTGCAGGTGGTAATGAACAGTGAAATGGTCCAAGGGATGTCAGCCAAAGGAAGTGGTAGGAGAAAATGCAGGACATGGTTAACCCAGAAACTGGATAATCAGCCTCAAAATGGCTGAGTTAACTGCAGTGAGGATCAGCTATTAACAAAATTCCATGAGGATATATGTCATTAAACCAGATCTTTATATTAAGGGGTTTCACATGTGCATATTCTAGCTTGGTTAACATGAATTACAGTATAGTCTTACAAGTTCTCTATACTGCAGTGATTTTCCTTGGTGGCAATGATAGTATATTTATCATCAGAGCACAGCTAATCAACTGCAGTCTCCTCTGCTAAATATGGCCAACAGGCTGCTTATGAGTCTCTGGCAGACAGCCCTGCTTTTAGACCACTTGAAATGTTATTGACTCACCCCCATGCCTTTCTGGGAGAGAATATAATCATTGCTGGTATCTGATCATTTAAAAAAAAGTTATTGTTGCAAATTCATGTTTTAGTAAACAGCATTTTGAAAGCATTGTTATGGTGCAAACATTTTGTGGCTTATGATAAACATTTGGTTTTCAAAAATTGTCAAAAATAAATGTTTTTAGAGTACAATTATTTTCAAGTATTACACAATAAACTGTAATATTGGTAACTAAAACTGTATCTATGTTTGATTAGTAATTAAGCTCCCAAATGATTGTGAAAGTAATTTCCTTTTATAAGGACGTACTTTAGGACAAATTACTCGATATACTCACTAATATTCAGAACTTCAACTATATCTACATATGATTATTAATGCAGCTCTCTATAGTAGTAACAAAAGTGATTTTCATTTACGACAGTAGTTTAAAACGAAGTACACTGTAAACTATCTGGCATTTGTAAATAAAACTGTATCTGCACATGAATATTAATTGTTTTCTATAGCAAATGAGAGAGTAATCTCCATTTATAGCAGTCATTTTGGGTAAACGAGATTTTTAATCATTTTAATATCAACTGTTATTTCTTGATCTTGTTTTGTGATAGTGTGTCCCTTTGCCCATATTGTGAGCAAAAGGATGAATGACCTAGTTGTGTATAATATGCATTGTTTAAGTAATTTGAATATTCTGGACCACTCTCTAACATTTGCTTAAACTAAAGAAAAAAAGTAATTTTGTTTTTTATTTTTGAGATGGAGTCTTGCTCTGTCGCCCAGGCTAGAGTGCAGTGGTGCGATCTCTGCTCACTATAACCTCCTCCTTCTGGGTTCAAGCGATTCTCCTGCCTCAGACTCCCGAGTAGCCGGGATTATAGGCACCCGCCACTGCAACTGCCTAATTTTTGTATTTTTAGTAGAGATGGGGGTTCACCATCTCTACTCCTGACCTCGTTATCCACCTGCCTCGGCCTCTCAAAGTGCTGGGATTACAGGCATGAGCCACCGTGCCCGGCCCTGAAAAAAGGCAATTTTCAATTTAATTATAGGTAACATCACCAAACTATTTAACTGAAAAATACAAGTCCCTATATTACTGCTTTATTGAAAATTTAGGTAAACTATAGTCCTCTTCAATTTGCTTTTATGAAATACAATGCCATAAGTAGATGAGTAGTAAAATTTATTTATATTGAGCACCTGCTATGTGCCTTATCTGATAGTGTTTTATGTGTATTAACTTGTATAACACAGTCAGCATTCTGTGTCCATGAGTTCTGCATCTGTGGTTGGATCCAACCAACCACAGGTGGAAAATACTGGGAAAAAAGGACAATTGTGTCTATAGTGAACCTGTACAGACATTATTTGTTAAACAATACAGTAAAATAGCTATTTACATAGCATCTACAGTGCATTAGGTATTATAAGTAGTCTGGAGATAAAGTATATAGGAGGATATATGTAGATAGATTAGATACAAGTACTACACCATTTTATATAATGGACTTTAGCATGTATGGATTTTGGCATGTGAGCAAGAACCTGGAACCAATCCCCCACGGATACTGAAGGACCACTGTTCTTACAAAAAAGAAAAAAGAAGAAGAAGAAGAAAAAAAAAAAACTATGGGGGAGATGATACATATATCTGTAATTTACTATAGATGAGAAACTAAGATCAAGTAATTTGTCAAAATTCATCTAGAGCTCAGCAGTAGGACTGAGATTTCAAACCAAGCAGTTGACCTCTGGAGTCAAGCTTTGTAATACTCCACACTGTACATCTTCACTTAGGTTTCTGTTGCCTAAAGTATAGAGGCCAAGTATTACTACCTTTTAAGTACTCCAGAACCATCTTCCAATTTTTGCGTCTGTTCATTTGACAAATATGTCTTGCATTCAAATAGGCCCACAGAAACTCTATTTTGCACATAGATTTTGAATTACTTTTCATGTGTTTATCAATTTGATTTTTCCCTCAGTTAATCATTCCAGCCTTTTTATTTTTTAATCTTCCCAATTCGATGCCTTCAGTTCCTTCATGGACATGAATTTCTACTAAACAAATAAACAATAAGGAACTTATTATAATACACTGCATTTGCAAAGCACTTTCACATGCTTGCTCTCATTTTGTTCTCACAGGTTTGTTTGTTATTTTTTAATTATAAAAGCTATTCAAGTATAGCAGGAGTCCTAGAGTGAGAGGCTAAGTTGTGATAGCACCCACTGTGGATTCAAACATGTCCAGGCATATCTAGATGCCCAGGAGGGAAAACACATCAGGGGTTTATTTATATGGGGGCTTCAGGACTCTGATGTGAGCTATAAAAACTGGAAAAATTGAAATTGATATCTGCCCACAGCACTAAGACATCTCACGAAGTTTTGGAAGACTAAGAGCCCTCCCTTGAACAAGAATTCGGTTGAATAGATGGAAAGAAACTAGCTATGAGGTGACAGAGTGGTGAAGTAAACTAGTTTGATCAGAAAAATGTGATCTGTTTTAGAGGGTTACCCCTAAAGGGTTTAGGGGGGTGGCTTAGCAGAGCACATATGGATCTGTGCTGTGCTGGAGGCTGCGGGTCTGGATGTTGGTTCAGGGCTTTGATAGACAGTAGTTCAAATGAAAGAGCTTTAGCATTAGAGTGATCCTAATAACTTGAAAGCACAAGTAAGTACTATTAGTGGCTTAGAAATACATTGATATACAAATAAGGGCCAAAATGAGTACTGAAATGGAATGGAAAGGCAACCATGGCTACAACATTGTGGCTGACATGCAGAGGCATTATGGAAGCAGTAATTGCCATTAGGGAATGGGTCTGGAGCAGGAAAGACAGAGATGACAAAGGCCATAGGAAGAGGAAAATGATCACTAGCCATTAATAAACCATGTAAGTTCCTCTTTGAACCTGACCCACCCTCTTGAAGCAGAAGAGAGGGATTGGAAGGAGGACGGGATTCCAGAGACTCAGCTATTGGAGGCTGAGAGATTGATTAGATTTTACTATTATGTGACTCTCTTAGTCCACCATTCATGCCACTTCATTGGTAGAGTTTAAAGTAACTAAGGTTACAAGCATATTGTTAATATGTATAATTAAGTTTTTCTATTACTACCAAACCCAACCAACCTAGACAAGTCTTCATTCAATTTACCACATCCCAATTTTAGGTAAACACAATTCCTGAAGACATCTTTACCCCTACTGTCAGTTCTCTTCCTCTTTTCCCACCATTTGTTTTATTATTTTCTCCTTTATTTTACACAGTTATTGACTGTTATTTTTAATATAACATCTAAAACACTACTAAGCCACATAACAGAAAAGCGGATATGACAGAGGCACTTTCAGCCTATCAAAGGAGCCAAAAGTGCTCACAAATTATAAAACAGCAGCCAGGTGATGGAGAAGTTTAGGAATAATACTGAGTAATGGCTGAATATGAACCTTCTTATGTTCTAGTCCCAAGTTGGTAGAGAGGCCATGTTTGTATTCTAGTCTAGTGACATAGCATTAGGCCTGCTTGAATCAGAAAGCAGGCGAAACGAATAGTTATTTCCTTTTTCAAATATCTTGCATACATATATAAACTTCAGATTTTTGCTACCTTGGATAATCTTTATGCTGAAGATCATAGATCCAAGGAGCCTCCTTTAAGCTGTGGCTTGGCATGGGGCAAGTGTAGGTCTGGCCTATGGCCTGCAAAGCATGGAGCCATGGTGGCAAAGCTGGTTTGAAGAACCGAAGAAGTCATATAAAGAGCCTTGTCAAAAGAGCAGGAAAGAGGGGTAAAAAGCAGGAGTTAAGTAATATGGCTGCAATCAGAAGGATGCCAAGATGGAGGAACCATTCTGAGACATGATTAGGAAAAGAATTCCAGGAAATATTACCTTTATGTGTTGCAATATAGAACCAGTAGCCTTTTGTGAGGCATCTGTGACCTCACCTGTGGGGAGGAAAGGAGTTACTAAAGCACCAAGCCTGATTAGATTCAATCTATGTTACTGTTATTTCTTCCAATTATTTGGCCAACTAATTTTAAAAGTCTTTTATTTTGGCATATTTAAATATTGAGAAGTGGCACCTGTACTCCTTACAGATTTCTTTTGAGAAGGGTGCTGCTATACTCATCTGATCCTTCCTTTCCTTCAATGCAGAGGGAAACAAGAGATGGAGGAGGATGATTCTGATGCTAAATCAAGGGGGTGGCCCATCCTAGCATGTGTTGGAGATACTCTTAAAGCTCAACCATCTAGAAATGACAAAAATAAATGGGTGACTGAACATATGTATGGTGATCACAAATGAAATAAAAACTCATGTCAATACTGGTGTCAGATAAAGTATAATTTAAGAAAAAAATTTAATGGGACAAAATAAGTTTATACTGATTAAAAAGAAATGGGCAGAGAGATCCAAGATGGCCACGTAGCAGCAGCTCAGGATTGTAGCTCCCAGTGAAAGTGCAGAGAGCGAGTGGACGCCGCAATTGCAGACGAATTTTTGATGCCCACAAACTGGGAGATTCCTGGCGAAGGAGCCACACGG